>CM069167.1:1895448-1900448 GCA_035221665.1 Okamejei kenojei | reverse complement strand
AAGGTTTCAATCTTTGGGTGTTAATGGCGGAGTAGCAAGATGGATTCAACAGTGGCTGAATGGGAGATGTCAGAGAGTAATGGTGGAAGGCTGTTTGTCAGGTTGGAAGCCGGTGACCAGTGGGGTTGCCTCAGGGATCTGTGTTGGGTCCACTGTTGTTTGTCATGTACATCAATGATCTGGATGATGGGGTGGAAAAATTGGATAAGTTAAGTATGCAGATGATACTAAGATAGGTGGTGTTGTGGATAATGAAGTAGATTTTCAAAGTCTACAGAGAGATTTGGGTCATTTGGAAAAGTGGGCTGAAAGATGGCAGATGGAGTTTAATGCTGATAAGTGTGAAGTGCTAATCTTGGCAGGACAAATCAAAATAGGACGTACAATGGTAAAATGGTAGGGAATTGAGGAATGCTGTGGAACAGAGGGATCTAGGAATAACTGTGCATAGTTCCCTGAAGGTGGAATCGCATGTAAGATGGGTGGTAAAGAAAGCCTTTGGTGTGCTGGCCTTTATAAATCAGAGCATTGAATATAGGAGTAATGAAGTAATGTTAAAATTGTACAAGGCATTGGTGAGAAACCAATTCTGGAGTATGGTGTACAATTTTTGTCGCCTAATTATAGGAAGGATGTCAACAAAATAGAGAGAGTACAGAAGAGATTTTACTAGAATGTTGCCTGGGATCCACAACTATGTTACAGAGAAAGGTTGAACAAGTTAGGGTCTTTTATTCTTTGGAGCGCAGAAGGTTAAGTGGGTCTTGATTGAGGTCTTTTAAAATGATGAAAGGGATAGACAGAGTTGACGTGGATACGTTTTTTCCCATTGAGGGTAGGGAAGATTCAAACAAGAGGGCATGACAGGAGAATTAAGGGACGGACGTTTAGGGGTAACGTGAGGGGGAACTTCTTTACTCAGAGGGTGGTGGCTGTGTGGAATGAGCTTCCAGCAGAAGTGGTGGAGGCAGGATCAATTTTAACATTTAAAAGTAAAGTGGATAGGTATATGGACGGGAAGGGAATGGAGGGGTATGGTCTGAGTGCAGGTAGATGGGACTAGGGGAAAACAAATGGTCGGCACGGACTGGAAGGGCCGAGAGGGCCTGTTTCCGTGCTGGAATTGTTATATGTTATATGTTATATGTTATATGTTAATTCCCAGGATGGCGGAACTGTCATATGCTGAGAGAATGGAGCAACTGGGCTTATACACTCTGGAGTTTAGAAGGATGAGAGGGAATCTCATTGAAACATATAGGTTTATTAAGGGTTTGGACAGGCTAGAGGCAGGAAACATGTTCCTGATGTTGGGGGAGTCCTGAACCAGGGGCCACAGTTTAAGAATAAGGAGTAAGACATTTGGAACGGAGATGAGGAAACACTTTTTCTCACAGAGAGTGGTGAGTCTGTGGAATTCTCTGCCTCAGAGGGTGGTGGAGGCCGGTTCTCTGGATACTTTCAAGAGAGAGCTAGATAGGGCTCTTAAAGATAGCGGAGTCAGGGGATATGGGGGGAAGGCAGGAACGGGGTACTGATTGGGGATGATCAGCCGTGATCATATTGAATGTCGGTGCTGGCTCGAAGGGCCGAATGGCCGCCTCCTGCACCTATTGTCTATTGTCTATTGACCCGCGTGGGTTTTCTCCGGGTGCTCTGGGTTCCTCCCAGAATCCAAAGAAATGCAGGTTTGTAGGTTAATTAACCAGGAAAATTGTAAATGTTTCCTAGTGTGTGTGTAGGATAGTGCTAGTGTACGGGGGGGTCGCTGGTCGGCACGGACTGGGTGGGCTGAAGGGCCTGTTTTCCACGCTGTACCTCTAAAGCAGAAACCCTGCTCACTCACAAGATGACACTGCACCACTGACACTTCCAGCTGCTTAAATATAATTGCTCCCAGCAACCCATTAACGTGCGTACAAATGAGACATTTTATTCTCAAACTCAGAATATTTAATTTGAAGAGGGATATTTAATTTAGTTTAGTAGGCAGACAAATATGCTGGAGAAGCTCAGCGGGTGAGGCAGCATCTATGGAGCGAAGGAGTAGGTGACGTTTCGGGTCAAGACCCTTCTTCAGACTAAATTTTGTTTAGTTTCGAGATACAGCGCGGAAACAGTCCCTTCGGTCCACTGCGTCCTCGCAGCCCAGCGATCCCCGCACACTAACGCCATCCGACACACACTGGGCACAATTTACACACACACACCAAGACAATTAACCTACAAAAACCTGTACTTCTTTGGAGTGTGGGAGGAAGCCGCAGATCTCGGGGGAAACCCACGCGGGAATGTACCTGATCGCTGTCCCAACGAGAATACACCCCCCACTCCTGAGACGGAGGGTCTAGGATTCAAACACCAGGCCAGAATCGTACATTGAGCAGTACAGCACAGGAACAGGCCCTTCGGCCCACAATGTCCGTGCTAGACATGACGCCAAGTTCAACCAATCTCCTCTGCCTCCACATGACCCATATTCCCTGCACCTCCACGTGCCGATCTTAAACACGGCTAACACGCCACAGGCTCACTAACACACGTGATAACAATTGCACACGGAATCGCAAACACGCTGTACACGAAGGTAAAATGCTCCTATTCCTATCGTGTGAGGTTACTACAGGCACACACCCGCCCGCATACAATCACACACACACACACACAAGCACGCCCTCACACACGCTCTCAGACGCACACGCACACGCAAGCATGCAATGACATGCACCCATGCGCGCACACACACACACTCAGACAAGCACACCCCCACACGCACTCGCACACACATGCATACAATGACATACACACTCTCAGAAACGCGCGCACAGAGACACACATACTCTCAGAAACATGCGCACACGCACACACACTCTCTCAGACACGCGCACACACACACGTGCACACGCACTCAGACACACGCATACATGCACAAACACTCTCAGACACGTACACACACTCTCAGATGCACACACACACACGCATGCACACACACACTCTCTATTTGTGCAAAGTACCACTAGCTCAGGGACCGGCCTACAAACAGGTACATTGTGCAGAGCTGCAGTTTGCAATATTAGCTAGTCATGGTGCGTAGACAATGGGCTGTGGCCCGTGTCTATGTGCCAAGGATAAATAGAGCACAGTGCCAAATAATTATAAATCTACCAAAAGGGTAAACGCTACACTGCCTGCAAGACACAACCGGGATTACAAAGGTGATTCGCTGCAGAAAATACAAACCAACTCTGCAGTTATCTCTCTTTTATATCTCCCAGCTCACACTGAAATGGAATTGCTTTTTCAACACAGATGAAAGGACCATAACATCACATTCTCCGTGACCTTGTCGCTGGGCTTAATAACTCAGCTCAAAGAGTTTCCACTGCAGATCAGCAGCTGACTTGCTTACTCACTTCCCAGCACAGAGCAGCAGGCAAGGATACTGGCTCAGTATCCCTGGCATCTCAGTTGCCAAGTCCAAGTCCTTCCTCAGTCCTTCCTCAAGTTTACATTATTTGCCTGGACCCACCTGATCTCCCGGTTGCTCAACACTTTAACTCCCCCTCCCATTCCCACACTGACCTTTCTGTCCTGGGCCTCCTCCACTGTCAGAGTGAGGCCCAGTGCAAATTGGAGGAACAGCACCTCATATTTGGCTTGGGCAGCTTACACCCCAGCGGTGTGAACACTGACTTATCTAACTTCAAGTAGCCCTTGCTTTCCCTCTCTCTCCATCCCCTCCCCCTTCCCAGTTCTCCCGCCGGTCTGACTGTCTCCGACTACATTCTATCTCTGATTGCTTTGTAGTTGCCTGCTCCCAGCTCCCAACCATCTTTGAAGAAGGGTCTCGACCCGAAACGTCGCCTATCTCCTTCGCTCCTTAGATGCTGCTGCACCCGCTGAGTTTCTCCAGCTTTTTGTGTAACCATCTATTTTACATTTGCCTTGAACTCCATTCCCTTTGTCCTGTTTGCACGCCCTACACTTCCTTATCTATGTAAAGCCCTGACATCGGTCTGAAGAAGGGTCTCGACCCGAAACGTCACCCGTTCCTTCTCTCCAGAGACGCTGCCTGTCCCGCTGAGTTACTCCAGCATTTTGCGTCTATTTTGGATTTAAATCACCATCTGCAGTTCCTTCCTACACATCAGTTTAGTGTCACGTGTACCGAGGTACAGTGAAAAGCTTTTTGTTGCGTGCTAACCAGCCAGCAGATAGACGATAATTTATTTATCGCAGGGGGGAAATTGATCTAAAAACACAAAATACACAAAATTAAAGTGATGAGTGGAAAGGATTGGGGAGGGTGGGGGGGGGGGGGGAGAGGAATCAGTCGAATAGTTTGTTTAGAGTTACAGCGCGGAAACAGGCCCTTCGGCCCACCCTGTCCGAGCCGACCACTATCCTACACACTAGGGACAATTCACAATTGTGCAGTTAGCCTACAAACCCGCACGTCTTTGGAGTGTGGGAGGAAACCGGAGCACCCGGAGAAAACCCACGCGGTCACGGGGAGATTGTGCAAACTCCACACAGGCAACATCTGAGGTCAGGATCGAACCCGGAGCTCTGGATCTCTGGCCTATGAGTGTGTGTGTGCGTGTGTGCGTGTGTGTGTGTGTGTGTGTGTGTGTGTGTATTTGTCAATTGTCCCTAGAGTGTATGTAGGATAGTGTTAATGTGTGGGGATCGCTGGTCGGCACGGACTTGGCCCACTGATACACACACACTCACACACACACACTCACACTTATAAAGTAATACACACCAACAATAGCAGAGCAGAGAGTGAATGTGAGGGTTTATTTAAGCAGCACAGTGTGTGACAGCCCGTCGACAGGTGTGCGGAGGGGGTGAGTATCAAGACGTTGTTTGATTTCTTTCAGATGTAAAACGCGTTTTAATCAATTTAACTGCGGCAGGCAGACAGTGGGAGGTAGATAAAGTGCTGGAGAAACTCTGCGGGTGGTGCGAAGGAAATAGGCAACGTTTCGGGCCGG
>CM069167.1:1857948-1890448 GCA_035221665.1 Okamejei kenojei | reverse complement strand
GTTAATTCCCGGGATGGCGGGACTGTCATATGCTGAGAGAAATGGAACGACTGGGCTTGTATTCAGTGGAATTTAGAAGGATGAGAGGGGATCTTATAGAAACATATAAAATTCTTAAGGGATTGGACAGGCTAGATGCAGGAAAAATGTTCCTGATGTTGGGGGAGTTCAGAACCAGGGGTCTAAGTGTCAATCTTAGGACTTAGATGAAGAAAATCTTTTTCACCCAGAGAGTTGTGAATCTGTGGAATTCTCTGCCACTGAAGGCAGTGGAGGCCAATTCAATGGATGTTTTCAAGAGAGAGTTAGATTTAGCTCTTAGGGCTAACGGAATCAAGGGATATGGGGAAAAAGCAGGAACGGGGTACTGATTTTGGATGATCAGCCGCGATCATATAGAATGGCGCTGCTGGCTCGGAGGGCCGAATGGCCTGCTCCTGCACCTATTTTCGATGTTTCTTCCCCTTGTGTCTTTCAGGAGAAGGTGATGAACAGCTTCATGACAAAGAGTTTTCCCTCGGGTTCAGGAGCCACCAAACCAGTCAGCATCGTGGTGGAGAGCCCTCATTCAGACTGAGGTTATCGCTTCACATCCGTACAATGTGAGTGTGTCTCTGAACCCTGGCACACCAGGCCCTTCATGTCTTGTAGATGGACACGGAGTGCTAGTGAATGAGTGTGTGAGTGTGTGAGTGTGAGTGTGTGAGTGGGTGGGTGAGTGTGTGGGTGAGTGAGTGTGCGAGTGAATGTGTGATTGTGTGAGTGAGTGTGAGTGAGTGTGCAAGTTAGTGTGTGAGGGTGTGAGTGAGTGTGTGAGTGAGTGAGTGAGTGTGCGAGTGGGTGTGCGAGTGAGTACAAGTGGGTGTGCGAGTGTGTGAGTGGGTGTGAGTGAGTGAGTGAGTGTGAGTGTGTGAGTGAGTGTGCAAGTGGGTGAGTGAGTGTGTGAGTGAGTGTGTGAGTGCGTGAGTGTGTGAGTGAGTGTGTGTGAGTGAGTGTGCGTGAGAGTGAGTGAGTGTGTGTGTGAGTTAGTGGGTGTGTGTGTGTGTGAGTGAGTGTGTGAGTGCGTGAGTGTGTGAGTAAGTGTGTGAGTGCGTGAGTGAGTGTGAGTGTGAGTTAGTGAGTGTGTGTGAGAGTGAGTGAGTGTGTGTGTGAGAGTGTGAGTGAGTGAGTGTGAGTGAGTGTGTGAGTGAGTGTGCGAGTGGGTGTGTGAGTGAATGAAGGGGCGATCAGCAAGCAGGGGTGACGGAACGTGCCACCAGTGTGTTTCATTTGACAGATAGGACATGTGTGAGTAATCACCTCCACCAGCATCTGCTCTGCCTTTATCTGTCCGTCTCTCTCTCCCCGCCTCTCTGTCTGTCTGTCACAGGGACTCAAGAAGCCAGCAGTGCAATTTTTCTTCAATTTTTCTTCAATTTGTAAATCCTTCACCGCGAGAGAGAGAGAGAGAGAGAGGAGAGAGAGAGAAAGAGAGAGAGAGAAGGAGAGAGAGAATTGGAGCGACTGGGGATGAGGAACAGACGCTCTCCCACCCCCCACGCTGAGGGACTGTCATTGACCTGAGGGACTGGGACGGAGAGAGCAAGACTCGGAGGTTGTCCAAGCTCCGTTACACCCTGCGCCCCTGCAGTGTAGAGGGGCTTCGGTCTGTGACATGACCCCCCCCCCCCAACATTTCCACCAGCGATTCTCCATGGTCACTGGTGCCAGGGCCCACGAGGAAGGTTCAGAGAGTCTCATCCACAGCAAATTGTTCTTGGTAGCGTTTTCTGAGGAAAAACGTCACTTCAAACACATGTGTCACCATGTTGTGAATGTGTGTGCCTTGTCATACATGTGGGACATTCTTACTCCATCTATGCCCACCCCCACCCCCCCCTCTCCCATTCCCCTGCTCCCACCGACCCACCCTTTCCCTCTCTGGCTTTGGCATCTCGGATCTGAGGAAGCTTCTGTCTGGATTGTCGGAGTTGGGGGGAGGGAGGGGGTCGGATGGTCTCGGGACTTGTCGACCGTCCTGGTGGTCTCATCATCCGCCCTGATTCTAGGCCTGGGTGTTGGAGGTGATGGGACCTGTTGGCAGAGTCTCCCTGCGCGCCCCCCCCTCCCCCCACCGCCCCCTTGATAAACAGGCAGGATCGAGACCCCCCCCAGACATATCTCCTCACCTCCCTGGTCAACCTTGGTCCTCGCTTCAGGCAGCCAGCGATGGATGGGACGTACGATTCCTGGATTCTCACTGAAGTGGAGACGTTCGTTCGGCTCACGGCTGACTCTACACAACAGCGGGTACTGTTCCCGTCACCCCCCTCCGACCCAAGGCCAACTCAGCTGCCCCCTGGTCAGGGCCTTGCAGATGGCAGTAGATACTAGGGTTGTCCATCTGATCTCCAGGGCCAGACACAAGTCAAGCGATGATTCTGTAAACGGGGTTGATGTTCCCTTCCCTCGTGTCCGCGGGAGGGGCGCGTGGACCCGCTTTCCTCGTGGGGGGGGGCGACATTAAGGGGGTCCGCTTTAGGGCAGTGGAGGCCAATTCACTGGATGTTTTCAAGAGAGAGTTAGATTTAGCTCTTAGGGCTAACGGAATCAAGGGAGATGGGGAGAAGGCAGGAACGGGGTACTGATTGGGGATGATCAGCCGTGATCACATTGAATGGCGGTGCTGGCTCGAAGGGCCGAATGGCCTACTCCTGCACCTATTGTCTATTGTCTATTGCCTAAATGTGAAGAAGGGTCTCGACCTATTGTCTATGTTTCTAAGGCAGAGGGGAGTGTGGCGTGTGTCTGGCTGTCTGCTACCGAGGTGCAGGGAGTTCCAATTATGTTGGCGGCCTTCACTGCCGAGACTTGCATTCTCTCCAATATGGAGGACGGAGGGTTGATCTGATTAACTTGCATAATAGGATTAAAGGATTTGATAGCACAGATAGAGAGGAGCCACTTCCAAAACATCAGAGCGTGGCTTTATAATTGATGCCAAGCTGGTGCACAGATCCAAAAGATAGACACAGAATGCTGGAGTAACTCAGTGGGACGGGCAGCATCTCTGGAGAGAAGCAATGGGTGACGTTTCGGGTGCAGACCCTTCTCCACCCATTCCTTCTATCCATAGATGCTGCCTGTCCCACTGAGTTACTCCAGCATTCTGTGTCTATGCCAGGAACTGGTTGATGTTCTGGGGTTGGCCAAGCGAGGCCCTGACTGCTCCCCGAGATAATAGAACCTGTTGCCCCACACCCATGTTATTACAAAGATGGAGAGGGGAGTCTCTCCGAGGACCCTGCACATGCCGACCCCTTCGATCGTGGTACACCACATACGGGCGGCAGCGTTTTTCGAGTTGTCGCAGCGTCTACCGAGAAACGGAGAGAACATTGAGGTGTCCTGAAGGTCGCAATGTCTTTAGAAACATAGAAAAAAGATGCAGGCCATTCGGCCCTTCGAGCCAACACCGGCATTCAATATGATCACGGCTGATCATCCAGAATCAGTTTCCCGTTCCTGCTTTCTCCCCATATTCCCTGATTCCGTTAGCCCCAAGAGCTATATCTAACTCTCTCTTGAATACACCCAGTGAATCGGCCTCCACTGCCTTCTGTGGCGGAGAATTCCACAGATCCACAACTCTCTGGGCGAAAAAGTTTTTCCTCATCTCAGTCCTAAATGATCTACCCCTTATTCTTAAACTGTGTGACCCCTGCTTCTAGACTTCCCGACATGAGGAAACATTTTTCCTGCATCTAGCCTGTCCAATCCCCTTAAGAATTTGATCTGTTTCAATAAGATCCCCTCTCATCCGTCTGAAGTCCAGTGAATACATGCCCAGATCTTTTGCCTTCATATTGGAGCTGGAGGTATAGCTTTTAAGGTGTGGGTATCTGCTGAATAACTGGCTGGGTAGAGAACGTTTACACAGATGTTGCCAGGTCTAGAGGGTGTGAGCTACAGGGAGAGGTTGAGCAGGCTGGGTCTCTATTCCTTGGAGCGCAGGAGGAAGAGAGGAATAGATCGGGTAGACGCACAGAGTCTCTTGCCCAGAGTACTCAATAGACAATAGACATTAGGTGCCATTTGGCCCTTCAAGCCCGCCATTCAATGTGATCATGGCTGAGTAGGGGAATAGAGGACCAGAGGACCCAGGTTTAAGGTGAAGGGGAAAAGGTTTAATAGGAATCTGAGGGGTAACTTTTTCACACAAGGGGTGGTGGGTGTATGGAACAAACTGGTAGAGGGGGTAGTTGAGACAGGTATTATTGCGCTGTTTAAGAAACAGTTAGGCAGGTACATGGATAGGACAGGTTTGGAGGGACATGGACCAAACGCAGGCAGGTGGGACTAGTGTAGCTGGGACATGTTGGCTGGTCTGGGCAAGTTGGGCCGAAGGGCCTGTTTCCACTCTGACTATTACTCTACTGGGATGGAGTGGGCTGTTGGTTGGACATTGAGAGACACACATCATCGTTGGGCTAGGACTGAAGCCATCAGACCCAGGGGCCAGGTAAAGACCACCCATCCGTGGATGTGTGGGTGGGTGGTCTTCAAGCTCTCTGAATACCATCACTGTGAGACCCACCCGATGTCACCACAATGGCTTTGGGACATGTGTGGGGGGGAGGGGGGGAACCCAAGTGTGTCCTCCTGCATATTTTTTGCATGTAGTGTCTCGTCAAGTGGCATGCAGAGGCGCCAACATCACTGTTTCCTTCACCCTGAGAGACGACACAATAACTGGGAAAGCAGGGGAGGAGGAAACACAAAGTTTAAAAAAAAACTATTCTGTAAATCAAATCCATCCATTGTGACTCTTTGTGGGATGTTTACCATTGTGCGTCTGAATATACCAGTCCCATAATCCGCACACATGTACGCTCAAAGCCATGATCGCAGACAAATAACTCCATTATTACCTCTTTCATTGGAAATGGTTGCGTTTACTCTGCTCACTGTGGCTGAACTGTTCAATAAAATATTCATGAACTGATGTCCAGACTCTCTTGTGCCCTCACTCCCTTTCTACCCCTCTCCCCCTCTCCCCTTCTACCCCTCTCCCCCTCTCCCCCTCTCCTCCTCTCCCCCTCTTTCCCTCTCCCGCTCTCGCCCTCTCTCCCTCCGTCTCTCCGTCTCTCCATCTCTCCCCTCCCCCTCTCTCCCTCTCCTCCTCTCCCCCTGTCCCCCTCTCCCCCTCTCCCCCTCTCCTCCTCTCCCCCTGTCCCCCTCTCCCCCCTCTCCCTCTTTCCCCCTCTCTCCCTTTTCCCCTCTGTAAGATGGTCGCCTAGTTATAGGAAGGATGTCAACAAAATAGAGAGAGTACAGAGGAGATTTACTAGAATGTTGCCAGGGTTCCAGCAACTATGTTACAGAGAAAGGTTGAACAAGTTAGGTCTTTATTCTTTGGAGCGCAGAAGGTTAAGGGGGGACTTGATTGAGGTCTTTAAAATGATGAAAGGGATAGACAGAGTTGACGTGGATACGTTTTTCCCATTGAGGGTAGGGAAGATTCAAACAAGAGGGCATGACATGAGAATTAAGGGACAGAGGTCTCGGGGTAACGTGAGGGGGAACTTCTTTACTCAGAGGGTGGTGGCTGTGTGGAATCAGCTTCCAGCAGAAGTGGTGGAGGCAGGATCGATTTTAACATTTAAGAGTAAAGTGGATAGGTATATGGACGTGAAGGGAATGGAGGGGTATGGTCTGAGTGCAGGTAGATGGGACTAGGGGAAAACAAATGGTCGGCACGGACTGGAAGGGCCGAGAGGGCCTGTTTCCGTGCTGTAATTGTTATATAGTTAAGATATCCTCTCATCCTTCTGACTGCCAGCTTGTTATCCTTTAAGTTATTTCTTTGTGAGTGTTGGATTGAAAAGGGCATAGATTTATTAGAGTGGCTCGCGATTTACATTGGCAACTTGTCTGGAAGGTTGTTGCTTTTTTCTTTGTTGAACTGCTGTTCCCAATAAAGGCCAGAAAATGAAAAAGAATAGGTTGAAGACAGACACAAAATGCTGGAGTAACTCAGCGGGACAGGCAGCATCTCTGGAGAGAAGGAATGGGTGACGTTTCAATAGACAATAGACAATAGATGCAGGAGGAGGCCATTTGGACCTTCGAGCCAGCACCGCCATTCAATGTGATCATGGCTGATCATCCCCAATCAGTACCCCGCTCCTGCCTTCTCCCCATATCCCCTGACTCCGCTATTTTTAAGAGCTATTATCTAGCTCTCTCTTGAAAGCATCCAGAGAACCTGCCTCCACCGCCCTCTGAGGCAGAGAATTCCACAGACTCACAACTCTCTGTGAGAAAAAGTGTTTCCTCGTCTCCGTTCTAAATGGCTTACTCCTTATTCTTAAACTGTGGCCCCTGGTTCTGGACTCCCCCAACATCGGGAACATGTTTCCTGCCTCTAGCGTGTCCAAACCCTTAACAATCTGATATGTTTCAATGAGATTCCCTCTCATCCTTCTAAACTCCAGAGTGTACCAGCCCAGCTGCTCCATTCTCTCAGCATATGACAGTCCCGCCATCCCAGGAATTAACCTTGTAAACCTACGCTGCACTCCCTCAATAGCATAGTTTCTGGTCAAGACCCTCCTTCGGTTTTATTTGTCTCATGTGTAACTGCGCGGTGAAATATCTGTTGCAGATATTACACCTACAGCCGCCGCCATTATTCGAAGTCCGAAGACCCAAAACGTCACCCATTCCTTCTCTCCAGAGATGCTGCCTGTCCCGCTGAGTTACTCCAGCTTTTTTTGCCTCTAAATCTTCGGTTTAACCCAGTGTATAAAATTATATGCAACATATAAAATTCTTAAAGCTAGATGCAAGGAAAATGTTCCCCGATGTTGGGGGAGTCCAGAACCAGGAGTCACACAGTTTAAGAATAAGGGGTTAGGCCATGTAGGAATGAGATGAGGAAAAACGTTTTCACCCAGAGAGTTGTGAATCTGTGGAATTCTCTGCCACAGAGGGCAGTGGAGGCCAATTCACTGGATGTTTTCAAGAGAGAGTTAGATTTAGCTCTTAGGGCTAACGGAATCAAGGGATATGGGGAGAAGGCAGGAACGGGGCACTGATTGTGGATGATCAGCCATGATCATATTGAATGCTGGTGCTGGTTTGAAGGGCTGAATGGCCTACTCCTGCACCTGTTGTCTCTGTTTCTATGTTTCTCTATGTAGTTTAGGAATAGGTTGAAATGGCGCTAGAAATTGCAGGCTGCATCTCCGTGAATTCCGACGGTGTGGATGGGATTTAATCAGCAGCCACAGCTGGGAATCGATAGAGTGCGGGCGGCAAATTGATCCTCCTCCGCCTGTGCTGGATGTCCCTTTGATTGTCCCAGTTTCCCAGCCTTGTCGCGGGAGAGGGAAGCTGAGATCTACTGCCCCGTCACCCAGCGAGAGATAGAGAGAGTCAGGAGCGCTGTGGCGTTTGGACCAGTTGCAGGCGGGACAGGGAAGATTGGCTGATGCCAGTGTAAAGGGAGCTGCAGTGATCTAGGCGGGAGGAGATAAATGTATGGACGATCTTTTCGAGGTAATCAAACTGGAGGAATTGTTTTAATTTAGCAACAAGCTGGAGTAACTCAGCGGGTGTTATTCATCGCCACAGAGGGCTGCGGAGGCCAGGTCAGTGGATATATTGAAGGCAGAGGTAGACAAATTCTTGATTAGGAACCGGTGTCAAGGGTTATGGGGAGAAGGCAGGGAAATGCGATGAGGAGGCAGAGATTGAACGATTGAATGGCGGAGTAGACTCGACGGGCCGAAAGGCCAGATTAGTTCAGAGATACAGCGCGGAAACAGGCCCTTTGGCCCACCGAGTCCGCACCGACCAGCGATCCCCGCACACTAACACTATCCCACACACACTAGGGACAATTTACACTTACCAAGCCAATTAACCTACAGACCTGCACGTCTTTGGAGTGTGGGAGGAAACCAAAGATCCCGGAGAAAACCCACGCAGGTCACGGGGAGAACGTGCAAACTCCGTACAGACAGCGCCCGTAGTCGGGATGGAGCCCGGGTCTCTGGCGCTGTGAGGCAGCAGCTCTACCCGCTGCGCCACCGTGCCGCCCTGCCCATTGACGATATGCCGGGCGATACAAACAGTGGCATGCCCCCCCCGCTGGCGTGGACTGGTGAAGGGAGAGGAGGGGGGGGGTTCACAGGTTCACACTGGGGGCTCTCTGCTCTGTGCTGGAAGATCAGCGTTCAGTACCAAACACAGAGAGAGGCCTGAACACAAATAACCCAGACTGAGACTTAAACAGTGCCGCAGTGGAGATGGTCGAAAGATTCATGATCCTCGGAGTGAATGTCATCAGCAATCTGCCCTGGACCAGGACAACAAAGCGCACCAACACCTCTACTATTTTGAAGGCTCAGGAAGTCCGGCACGCCCACCACAACTCTCAGCTTCTTCTTCTTGCGTGTGGCGTGCACAGCCTACAGTTGTAGGACAACTTGTTCTATTTGATCTTATTTGATTGTGCACGCTAGGTTGATTGCATTCGTCGAAACAGGGCGGACCAAGTGAAGGTTGCAATCAAAGGTCCTACAGCGGAGCAAGATCGTCCACTCGACCGAAAACACGTAGTCCGGTCATGGGCAGATTCACGGGTAATCTTCGGCCCCATTTCCGTAACCGGCTTCCGTCTCCGCACCAAAGATCCCGTAGCGGAGCAAAGATACAAGTGCGGAGACGGAAGCCGGTTACGGAAACATCCTCGTAAAAATAAAAGTTCTTTGGTAAAAATCTTCTCCTCATTTTCAGAATTTTAATTTATTGACACAAACTGTTCCCCCGCAACGTTGATTGCACTGCGAGTCGGGTCGGGTCGGGTCGGGTTACTGAAATGAATGAAAAAAAGGCCCACGTTCCGTTCCATTCCTACAGGTCAGCCCATTGCATTTAGCAGGAGTGGTCTGTCTTGCTCCACTTCAGGATCTTTGGTTGCAATCTCCCACCCCAACTCTCAGCAACTTCTGCAGATGTATCGTGGCCAGTGTCATATTGGGGTGCATTGCAGCTTGGTTTGGCAACTGCCTCATCCAGGACCCCAAGATTAACCTTGCAGTTTTGCTGTGGTGATACTCTTGTCCTAGTCCCACCCTCACCTCTACACCTCCTCCCCATCATCTCCACCCCACACTCCCCGCTCCCCCACCCACCAACCCCCCCCTCCCCCACCATCTCCCCCTCCCCCAACACTCACAACCCCCCTCCCCCACCATCATCTCCCCACCACCCCCACCTCATCACCACCCCCCCAACATCAACTCCCCTTCACGTCCACCTCCCCCCACCCCCCCTCCCTCCCCATCTACCAACCCACCCCCCCCCCGTCACTTCTCCCTCCCCACCAAATGTTGCCTGAACAATCTCCCTGGAGATGCAGTTCCCATGGCGAACGTTGCCAATGGAAACAGCTGCCATCCTGATCAATTCTCCGATAAACTTGACAGTCGCATGTCAGGCTGGCAGTTCCTGCTGCAGTGAATCCTGCGATCAAGCTGCCACTTGACCCTGCAGTCGGTTCAGTTTGTTGTCATGTGTACCGTACCAAGTTACGGCGAAAACCCATGTCCCCTGGTCCTCGATTCACCTACTCTGGACAAGAGACTCTGTGCGTCTGTTCTTAAATGTTGGGGCAGTCCCAGCCTCAACTACCTCCTCTGGCAGCTTGTCCCATACACCCACCACCCTTTGTGTGAAGAAGTTACCCCTCAGATTCCTATTAAATCCTTTCTCCCTTCACCTTGAAACTGTCCTCTGGTCCTCGATTCCCCGACTCTGGGCAAGAGACTCTGTGCGTCTACCCGATCTAGTCCTCTCATGGTTTTATACATCTCTATAGGATCAAATTCTGAAGCCTGGTTGAGATTTAAGAATGTGTAGGAAGGAACTGCAGATGCTGCTTTATTCCAGATAGACACAAAAAGCTGGAGTAACTCAGCGGGACAGGCAGCATCTCAGTTCAGTTTGGTTTATCGTCACGTGTACTGAGGTACAGTGAAAATCTTTTTGTTGCGTGGAATACATGACTACAATCGAGCCATCCCCAGTGTACAGATACAGGATAAAGGGAATAACGTTTAGTGCGAGGTGAAGCCGGTAAAGTCCGCAGCGACTGGCGATCCCGCACGCCAACACTATCCTACACCGGGGACAGTTTACATTTATAACCAAGCCAATTAACCTACAAACCTGCACGTCTTCTGGGAGTGTGGGAGGAAACCAGAGCACCCGGAGAAAAGCCACGCAGACCATGGGGGGGATGTACAAACTCCGTACAGACAGCACCCGTAGTCGGGATCGAACCCGGGCCTCTGGCGCTGCAAGCGCTGTAAGGCAGCAACTCTACCGCTGCGCCACCGTGCCGTCCTCTTTTTAAGGATTAGTCTAGAGATGTAACAGTGAGATTGACACAAAATGCTGGAGTAACTCAGCGGGACAGGCAGCGTCTCTGGAGACGTTTCGGGTCGAGACCCCTGAAAGTTCAAGATGCAAGATTCAAGAGAGTTTATTGTCGTGTGTCCCTGACAGGACAATGACATTCTAGCTTTGCTTCAGCACAACAGAACATAGTAGGCATTGACTACAGAACAGATCAGTGTGTCCATATACCATTATATAAATATATACACACATGAATAAATAAACTGATAAAGTCCAAAAAACAGATAATGGGTAATTAATGATCAGAGTTTTGTCCGAGCCAGAGACCCTTCTTCAGGCTGAGAGTCAGGGGAAAGGAAAACAAGAGATATAGACGGTGATGTAGAGAGATAAAGAACAATGAATGAAAGGTATGCAAACAAGTAACGATGATAAAGGGAACAGGCCATTGTTGGCTGTTTGCTGGGTGAGAACGAGAAGCTGGTACGACTTGGGTGGGGGAGGGATGGAGAGAGAGGGAATGCCGGGGCTACTTGAAGTTAGAGGAGTCAACATTCATACCACTAGGTTGGTGGTAAGCTGCCCAAGCAAAATATGAGATGCTGTTCCTCCAATTAGCTCTGGGATTCACTCTGACAATGGAGGAGGCCCAGGACAGAAAGGTCAGTGTGAGAATGGGAAAGAGAATTGAAATATTTAACAATCAGGTTGGTACAGGCGGACTGAGCGAAGGTGTTCCTCTTCTTCATCTTTCGTGTGGCGTGCACGGACAACTTGTTCTATCTGATCTTCCGTTTGTGCACGTCAGGTTGATTGCATTCGTCGAAACCGGGTGGACCACGTGAAGGTTGCAATCATCCACCCCAGCGAAGGTGTTCAGCTCTAGAAACGATCCGTTTATTTTCTCTTCCTACATACGGATTACCGACTCCTACAGTCTGTGGGACTTGTTCTACAGAGTCTACGTTTCAAGTGTAAAGGGATGAATTTTGCACCTGGATAGTATCTCTGAAGACAGGGGAGAGAAGGGGATGTGCATCCACTGAAAGATAGTCTGACTCTTAGTTCATCTCAAAGTTAATTTCAGTCCATTTCTTTGCAATGGATCGATAGACGTCATCAGAACAATTGGTTCAATCTAAGAACCCAGTCTGACTTCAAGGAGAACAATAGAGCGATCTTGTCCCTCCTCATCTGCATTTCAAACGGTGCTAATCCTGATGCCGCCCATATGGAGGGTCTGGTCTCTAAAACCTGAATATTAATGAGCGCATATTGACAATTTTAGTCCTTCAGGCTTTTCTGTAACTCATGCAAGAGCTTCAGTTCCAACATCACAACCTTTAACCCGTTGCACTCTGGAGTAATGGTGAACGCAAGAGTAAGGGGGGAGGCCATTTAGTATTTAGGATTAAGGAAAAACCTTTTCACCCAGAGAGTTGTGAATCTGTGGAATTATTTTTTTTTATTTTTTTTTTATTTTATTTTTATTTATTTTTTTTATTTTTTTTTTTTTTTTTTTTACCTCCTCCCAGAACTTCCTGTCCTCAATCACGGAGGTCTTGGAGGACAGCAAGCGGGAGAGTCTGGACCAACCACTGACCCTAGAGGAGCTGACTGGCTCCATCCGTTCCTTTGACTCGAATAAAACTCCCGGAAGCGATGGCTTACCGGCCGAGTTGTATTTGGCTCTGTGGGACTGGATGGGCCCGGACCTGCTAGAAGTGTACAACGACATGCTTCTGGCTGGTAGCATGTCAGACTCCATGAGGAAGGGCAACATCACCCTAATCTACAAGCAGAAGGGGGAGATGAAGGACATAAAGAATTGGAGACCCATAACACTCTTGAATGTGGACTACAAGATCCTGTCCAAGGCCATCGCCAACCGGGTCAAGTCTGCTCTGGGACAGGTGATCCACCCGGACCAAACCTGTGCTGTACCTGGCAGGAAAATCTCAGACAGCCGAGCGCTGCTGAGAGATACCATCGCCTACGTGCAGGACAGACGGGTGGATGCCTGCCTAGTCAGCTTGGACCAGGAGAAGGCCTTTGACAGGATTTCGCACACGTACATGAGGCACGTGCTCTCCAAAATGGGTTTTGGGGAGGGAATCAGAAATTGGATCAAACTGCTCTACACCAACATCCGTAGTGCAGTCCAAATCAATGGGTGGGAATCAGACAGTTTCCCTGTAAGGTCTGGAGTTAGGCAGGGTTGCCCTCTCTATCCTGTCGTGTTTGTCTGCTGTATTGAACCTTTTGCTGAATCCATCAGGAAGGATGCTGGCATAAGAGGAGTGACATTGCCAGGCAGTGGGGGCATTCAAGTAAAGACCTCCCTGTACATGGACGATGTCGCTGTCTTCTGCTCGGATCCAGGGTCGGTTCGCAGACTGATTAGTATCTGCGACCAGTTTGAGTCGGCCACGGAGCCAGGGTGAACCGCAGGAAGAGCGAGGCCATGCTCTTTGGCAACTGGCCCGACAGATCTTCCGTCCCCTTCACCATCAAGCCTGACTTCTTGAAGGTGCTGGGGATCTGGTTCGGGGGGGGCTGAGGCATGTAACAAAAATTGGCTGGAGCGGATAGCCAGGGTGGGGAGGAAGCTGGAGCTGTGGAGGCAACGCTCCCTCTCCATAACGGGAAAGAATTTGGTCATCAGGTGTGAGGTGCTCTCGGGGCTGCTGTACTTGGCACAAGTGTGGCCTGTCCCTCCCTCCTACGCCACAGGGATCACCCGGGCCATCTTCCAGTTCATCTGGGGGTCGAGGATGGACCGGGTGCGACGGGCCACAATGTACAAGTCGGCAGACAACGGGGGTAAAAGCGTGCCCAACGTCGCCCTCACCCTGATGGCCACCTTCGTGTGTGGCTGCATCAGGCGGAGTGTAGAGCCAAGGCACGTGGGCACCAAGTGTCACTACCTGCTGAGGTTCTACCTGTCCCCGGTGTTGAGAAGGATGGGCCTGGCGCAGGTGCCACGCAAATGTGCCAGTCAGCTGGACATTGCCGCCCCATCTGTCGTCGGTGGAAGGGTTCTTCCGGACCAACACCTTTGACCACATGTCCATCGGGCAGTGGTCAGCACAGAATGTCCTGCAGGCACTGCAGGGAAAGGACTCTATGGACCCGGTGGCGTGGTTCCCTGAGCAGACTGCCCAGCTTGTCTGGCAAAATGCCTCATCGCCAGAACTCACCAACAAGCACCAAGACCTGGCTTGGCTGGCGGTGAGGGGAGCCCTCCCAGTCAGATCCTTCCTGCACCGTCGGAACCTCACTGCCAGCGCACGCTGCCCTCGGGACGGCTGCTATGGCGAGGAGACGGTTGCCCACCTCTTCACAGAGTGTGGGTTTGCTAAAAGAGTCTGGAGAAAAATGCAAGGGTCCCTGGTAAGCTTTATCCCGAACAGCTCCGTCACAGAGGACTCTGTGATTTACGGACTGTTCCCAGGGACACATTCAGAGGCTGACATCGAGTGCTGCTGGAGGGTCATCAACTCGGTAAAAGACGCCCTTTGGTCTGCCCGAGCATTGTTCACCACCCAGCAGAGCGAGATGTCCGTCAGGGAATGTTGCCGACTGGCCCGCTGCAGACTGCAGGAGTACGTGCTGAGGGACGCACTGAAGCTCGGTGCAGCCAACGCCAAGGCTCGGTGGGGGAGGGCCACAGTCTAACGCCCTTCCGCTGCTGGACATGGGGGGTACAGTATTGTGGAGACGCCCCTCAATATAAGGGAAGGTATCCCACGCCACTGTGGCACGAGTGGGGGACTGATTTGTGGAAACTTGGGGAAAAGAAATGTCTAAACTGTATTGATCTATTGTACAGCCTCCGAAAATGTCGGATGGATTTTCCGCAAGGTTAATGTATTGTATATATTTATCATTCGAATAAAGTCTATTTTGAAATATTAAAAAAAAAAAAAAAAAAAGAATTCTCTGCCACAGAAGGCAGCGGAGGTCGGTTCACTGGAGGTTTTCAAGAGAGAGTTAGATTTTGCTCTTAGGGCTAACGGAATCAAGGGATATGGGGAGAAGGCAGGAACGGGGCACTGATTCTGGATGATCAGCCATGATCATATTGAATGGCGGTGCCGGCTCGAAGGGCCGAATGGCCTCCTCCTGCACCTATTTGTCTATGTTTCCATGTCATAGTCAATCAGTAAAAGTGGATGTATTGCGACCAAGATGGAGTCTGACCTGCGACTATTTGTGCGTTAGCCACAGAAGCAGCTCTGTAATCAGGGCGTCACGGTGGCTCAGCGGTAGAGTTGCTGCCTCACAGCGCCAGGGACCCGGGTTCAATCCTGACCACGGGTGCTAAGTGTACCGTGACCCGCGTGGGTTTTCTCCGGGTGCTCCGGTTCCCTCCCACACTCGAAAGACGTGCAGGTTTGTAGGTTAATTGGCTTGGTATAAAATGTAAAAAATTGTCCCTAGTGTGTGTATGATAGTGTTAGTTTAGTTTAGAGATACAGCGTGGAAACAGGCCCTTCGGCCCACTGAGTCCGCACTGACCAGCGATCCCGCCTACTAACACCATCCTACACACACTAGGGACAATTTACACTTACACCAAGCCAATTACCCTACAAACCTGTACGTCTTTGGAGTGTGGGAGGAAACCAAAGATCTCGGGAAAATCCCACATGGCCACGGGGGAATGTACAAACACTGTGCAGACAGCACCCGTAGTCGGGATCGAACCCGGGTCTCCGGCGCGGTGAGGCAGCAGCTCTACCGGGGTTAGTGTGCGGTGATCGCTGGTCGGTGCGATCGATGGGCCAAAGGGCCTGTTTCCACGCTGTATCTCTACACTAAGCTAAACTAAATGCATTGCGTGAATGAATAAACGGTTGTGGGTGGGTGTCAGGGCACAGTCACACACAAGGTTGCTGGAGACCAGCTGTTTGCCAGTCTGAGGTTCGGGCAGATGTGGACTGGTGCCAAGTGCAATGCTGCGAGGGTTTTCTATGACACTACCTATTTGCAAAGAGAAGTGGTGCTGCAGCAGTGATTATTAATCAGTGGCTGAACCACTGTTTGGCCGGCAATGAGTCAGAGTAGTTGACTTTGCCTTGTCCTTCGTATATCTGTGTGGAATAGAAACTTTGAGAGGTTTTAGTTTAGTTTGGTTCATAGATACAACGTTGAAACTTCTCTCCAGAGATGCTGCCTGTGACTCCAGCATTTTGTGTCTATCCGTGTACCTGTCTTACTGTTTCTTAAATGTTGGGATAGTCCCAGCCTCAACTACCTCCTCTGGCAGCTTGTTCCATGCACCCACCACCCTTTGTGTGAAAAGGTTACCCCTCAGATTCCTATTTAATCTTTTCCCCTTCACCTTAACCTGTGTCCTCTGGTCCTCGATTCCTCTACTCTGGGCAAGAGACTCTGTGCATCTACCCGATCTATTCCTCTCATGATTTTATACAACTCTATAAGATCAAACGTGGTTCTGAAGCCTGGTTGAGATTTAAGAATGTGTGGGAAGGAACTGCAGATGCTGCTTTGAACCAGATGGACACAAAAAGCTGGAGTAACTCAGCGGGACAGGCAGCATCTCAGTTCAGTTCAGTTTACTGTCACGTGTACCGAGGTACAGTGAAAAGCTTCTGTTGCGTGCTAACCAGTCAGCGGAAAGACAATACGTGATTACAATCGAGCCATTCACATGTACAGATACATGATAAGGGAATAACGTTTAGTGCAAGGTAAAGCCAGCAAAGTCCGATCAAGGATAGTCCGAGGGTCACCAATGAGGTAGATAGTAGTTCAGCGCCGCTCTCTGGTTGTGGTAGGATGGTTCAGTCTGAAGATGGGTCCAGACTCGAAACGTCACCTGTTCCTTTGCTCCAGAGATGCTGCCTAACCCGCTGAGTTAATCCAATTTTTTGTGTCTATCTGATGTTCAAGAATTATGTTTTATGTCAGGGTGAAAGTAACTAATATACACCTGAGACGCTGCCTGTTCCGCTGAGTTACTCCAGACACAGAACGCTGGAGTAACTCAACGGGACAGGCAGCGTCTCTGGAGAGAAGGGATGGGTGACGTTTCGGGTCGAGACCCTTCTTCAGACTGGTGAGGGAAAAGGGAAACATGGGATCTAGACGATGATGTGGAGAGTTAAAGAACAATGAATGAAATATATGTAAAAAAGATATGTAAACAATGATAAAGGAAACAGGATGTTTGTTGGGTGAAAACGAGATGTTGGTGCGACTTGGGTGGGGGAGGGATAGAGAGAGAGAGGGAATGCCGGGGTTACTTGAAGTTAGAGAAATCAATATTCAAACCACTGTCTCAGGAGGTATCTGATAGTTCCTATGAAACAGTATTTGTAAAATAACTCCTTAAGAACAACTTACACTTGCTAAACGACCTCCACGGCAAGTAGCTGACAGCATTTTATTTGGCTGTGGATCGGATTATTTCCTGTTTAATTCTATTTCCAAGTAATTAAAATCTCTGCCTCAACGCCTCCCACATGTTGTAGGAAAGATGTTGTCAAGCTGGGAAGGGTGCAGAGAAGATTTACGGGGATGTTGCCAGGACTAGAGGGCGTGAGCTACAGGGAGAGGTTGAGTAGGCTGGGTCTCTATTCCTTGGAGCGCAGGAGGATGAGGGGTGGTCTTATAGAGGTGTATAAAATCATGAGAGGAATGGATTGGGTAAATACGCAGTCTTGTGTCCAGAGTCAGGGAATCGGGAACCAGAGGACACAGTTAAGGGTGTAAGAGTGTTTTATTGTCCCAGATAGGGCGATGAAATTCTTGCTTGCTGCAGCACAACAGAATATGTAAACATAGTAAAGAATGGGAGAAAGATTTAATAGGAACCTGAAGGGTAATTTTTTCACACAAAGGGTGGGTGGGTGTATGGAACGAGCTGCCGGAGGAGGGACTATCCCAACGTTTGAGAATAATTCAGACAGGTACATGGATAGGACAGGTTTAGAGGGATATGGACCAATAGCAGGCAGGTGGGACTAGTGTGGATGGGGCATGTTGGTCGACGTTGGAAAGGGACTCTGAGACAGTATGACGCGTGAATCTGTGGTGTGTTGTGTTAGATCAGTAACAGTTCAACCGAGTCTATGTATGTCAGATATTTTCTGCATGGTCACTCGCGAAGAGTCATTTCCATGTCGCTAGGGGAACCCTCTCAGAGGTTCCTCGACAACAAGGATACTGATTCCAAACACATTGACATTGAGCCTTGAGCTGTACAGCACGAAAACAGGCCCTTCAGCCCACCTTGTCCATCTTGGGCTAGTACTGGGCTGGTCTGAAGAAGGGTCCCGGCCCGAAAGTTCACCCATTCCTTCTCTCCAGAGATGCTGCCTGTCCCGCTGAGTTACTCCAGCTTTTTGTGTCTATCTTTGGCATGTAGGGCTATATTCGGCCCAAATTCCTCTAAACCTTTCCTATCCATTTATCTGTCCAAACATCATGTAATTCCATCTGTCTGGAGAGGTGTCCCGACCCGTAACATCGCTTATCCATGTTCTCCACACTGTATCATTCTATGACTATGACAGACCTAGTGTATGATAGTATATGGACTCGATGGGCCAAAGGGCCTGCTCAAACGTTGTATCTGTAAACCAAACTAAACTAAAACCTCTCTCTCTCTATAACTCAAGCCCTGTTTGATTTCTGGACTGTGTGTTCTCTCACTGCTGCCAGTAAAGAGTTTCGGAAACAACAGACTTGTTCCTTCTCCCAGAACTGATATCTTTCAGTTGGAGCATTAAAACCGCTGGCAGTGTTCACTGAATGTACAGCACATGTAAATCAACTCCCCCATGCTGTCAGGCTGGGTACCTATGGCAACAATCCCACTCTCTGCTCATCATTCACTCCGTGTAACCCAACAAGAGAGAAGTCATATACTTGGCTGAGCTTCATTTTAGTTTTTGATGTGGTTTTCAGGGCGCAGCGGGTAGAGCTGCTGCCTCGCCGTGCCAGAGGCCTGCGTTCGATCCCGACCACGGGTGCTGTCTGTACAGAGTTTGCACGTTCTCAGCAGACAATAGACAATAGACAATAGGTGCAGGAGTAGGCCATTCGGCCCTTTAATCCAGCACCACCATTCAATGTGATCATGGCTGATCATCCCCAATCAGTACCCCGTTCCTGCCTTCGCCCCATATCCCCTGACTCCGCTATCTTTAAGAGCCCTCTCTAGCTCTCTATTTAAAGCCACATCTAAAACTAAATACTATTTAAAGTATCCAGAGAACCCGCCTCCACCACCCTCTGAGGCAGAGAATTCCACAGACTCACCACTCTCTGTGAGAAAAAGTGTTTCCCCATCTCTGTTCTAAATGGCTTACCCCTTATTCTTAAACTGTCTCCCCAGTGACCGCGTGGGTTTTCTCCGGGTGCTCCGGTTTCCTTCCCTCATCCCAAAGACGTGCAGGTTTGTAGGTTAATTGGCTTTGGAAAGATTGTAGATTGTCCCTAGTGTGCGTGCGTAGGGTAGTGCTGGTGTACGGGGCGATCGCTGGTCGGCACGGACTCGATGGGCCGAAGGGCCTAATTCCATGCTCTATGGTCTAAAGTGTACGTACAAGGTGGAAGCAGGTTAATTTCAATGAGGATAGGGTGTCTGTGGTGAGTGGTGAGTCTGTGGAATTCTCTGCCACAGAAGGTAGTTGAGGCCAGTTCATTGGCTATATTTAAGAGGGAGTTGGATGTGGCCCTTGTGGCTAAGGGGGTCAGGGGGTATGGAGAGAAGGCAGGTACGGGATACTGAGTTGGATGATCAGCCATGATCATATTGAATGGCGGTGCAGGCTCGAAGGGCCGAATGGCCTACTCCTGCACCTATTGTCTATGATTCTATGTTTCTATAACGCCGAGATTTTCCGAACCAATATGTAACAAATTCACATTTAATGTTCAGTCTTAACTGTGTTTTTTAATGTGAGTAAGGTCCCAGGATTATAATCATGGGTCTGACAACATGGTGGTGGCCATTCTGCCCATTGTCTCTGTGTTAGCCCCCTGGAGGAGCTCTCTCATAAGTGCCCCTCAGTAGAGCATCTCCCTCACTGCGCCAGAGACCCGGGTTCGATCTTGACTACGAGCGCTGCCTGTTCAGAGTTTGTGCGTACGTTCTCCCCGTGACTGCGGGATTTCTCCGGGTGCCCCGGTTTCCTCCCACGCTCTAAATGCGTACAGGTTCGTAGGTTAATTTGGCTTTGGTGAGAATTGTATATTGTCCCCAGCGTGTAGGATAGTGCTAGTGTACGGGGATCGCTGGTCGGCCTGGACGCGGTGGGCCGAAGGGCCTGTTTCCGCGCTGCATTTCTCTAAGGTCCACCACATGGGCCAAAGGCTGGCAATTGGGACTAGCTTAGATGAGGCATCCAGAGAATGTGTAGGGAGGAACTGCAGGCGTTGGTTCAAACCGAAGACCGACACAAGATGATGCAGTAACTCAGTGGGTCCGGCAGCATCTCTGGAGAGAAGGAATGGGTCTTAGGAATGGAGCATCTTGGCCAGCATGGATGAGTTGGGCTGAAGGGCCTGTTTCTGTGCTGGATGACTCCGTGACTCTATGACTAATGTTGGGAAGCAGCTGTTAATCTGAAACACAGAAACATAGACAATAGGTGCAAGAGCAGGCCATTCGGCCCTTCCATCCAGCACCGCCATTCAATATGATCATGGCCAATCATCTAAAATCAGTACCCCCATATCCCTTGAGCCTTAACAGTTAAAACTAACTCCCTCATGAAAACATCCAGTGAATTGGCCTCCACTGCCTTCTGCGGCAGAGAATTCCACCGATTCACAACTCTGGGTGAAAAAGTAATCTCAGTCTAAATGGCCTAACCCCTTATTCTTAAACTGTGTGACCCCTGGTTCTGGACTCCCCCAACGTCTGGGAACATTTTTCCTGAATCTAGCCTGTCCAATCCTTTAAGAATGTTATACGTTTCTATAAGAATCCCTCTCATCCTTATAAATTCCAGTGAATACAAGCCCAGCCCAGCCAGCATCTAGGATAAAGCAGAAGGGCAAATTAGTGATGAGTGCACTTAAAGCCCTTGAGAAGCTCAGGTGAAATCTCTGGAAGGGGTTTACTTTACAAATTGGCCTGTCACTCCTTCGTGGGATTGCGGAAGCAAGGAGACGCTAATTGAAATTAGTTTTAATTAATGAAGTCGATTTTCTAACGTGATTGTAATTATGTAAAGTGGAAGCGGGAGTGGAGTGTTCAACCCTTGAAACATCTCTGGGCTGTCAAAAACACCAGCAGTTCTCACCTTGTTCAATCTCCAACCCAGTCCCACATCCCTGCAGGCCACACACTATCTATCGATCCCAGGCCAGGGCCAGACTAGACTAGACTAGACGTCACCAGCTCCTTTACGTGCAGTCAATTCCGGTCATTTAGCAAAGTGTGTAGTCATGCCTGTTGGTAGAGGAATAAATAGAGTCATAGAGTGATACGGCGTGGGAACAAGCCCTTTGGCCAAACTTGCCCACACTGGCCAACAATGTGTTTGAGAAGGAACTGCAGATGCTGGAAAATCGAAGGTAGACAAAAGTGCTGGAGAAACTCAGCGGGTGCAGCAGCATCTATGGAGCGAAGTAAATAGGCAACGTTTCGGGCCAAAACCCTTCTTCAGACTGATGTAGGGTGGGGGGGGGGGGGGAAAGGAAAAAGGAAGAGGAGGAGCCCGAGGGCTGAGGGAGAGACCAAGAGGGGAGGAGACAGCAAGGGCTACCAGAAATTGGAGAATTCATTGTTTATGTCGTTAGGGTGCAGACTGCCCAAGCGGAATATGAGGTTCTGCTCCTCCAATTTCCGGTGGTGCTCACTCTCTTTCCTGTTGGCAGCCGGCCAACAATGTCCCAACTACACTAGTCCCACCTGCCCCCGCGTTTGGTCCCTATCCCTCCAAACCTGTCCTATCCATGAACCCGTCTAAAGGACCTGTCCCGTTTACGCAATTTTTCTCTGCGACTTGCCGGCACCCGTCATAGTGGCCAGAAATCTTCAAAATGTTGAAAATCCAGCGTCGACCAGAGGAGGGTACGACTCTTTGGGCGACTACTCGCGACCGTACAGGCGTCACCCCGCGACATATCGATATTTTGAACATTTCCGGCCACCTGCTGCGACTATGACGGGTGGATACAAGTCGCCAAGAAAAATTGTTGAAGTGCGACAGGCCCTTAAGTGTTTCTTAAACATTGGGATAGTCCCAGCCTCAACTACCTCCTCTGGCAGCTCGTTCCATACACCAACCACCCTTTGTGTGAAAAAGTTACTCCTCAGATTCCTATTAAATCTTTTCCCCTTCAGCTTGAACCTATGTCCTCTGGTCCTCGATTCCCCTACTCTGGGCAAGAGACTCTGTGCATCTACCCGAACTATTCCTCTCATGATTTTATACCCCTCAAAAAGATCACCGCTCATCCTCCTGCGCTCCAGACAATAGTGTCCCAGCCTCTCCCTATAGTCTCTCGCCTAGGAAACATCCTTGTAAATCTTCTCTGAACCCTTTCCAGCTTGACAATATTTTTCCTATAACACGGTGCCCAGAATTGAACACAATACTCTAACTGTGGCCTCACCAACGTCTTATACAACTGCAACCTGACCCCCCCAACTTCTATACTCAATATTCTGACTGGTGAAGCCCAATGTCCCATTTGTGGAATTCTCTGCCACAGAGGGCAGTGGAGGCCAAGTGAATGGATGGATTTAAGAGAGAGTTAGATAGAGCTCTAGGACGAATCAAGAGGTATGGGGAGAAGGCAGGCACGGGTTATTGATTGGGGATGATCAGCCATGATCGCAATGAATGGCGGTGCTGGCTTGAAGGGCCGAATGGCCTCCTCTTGCACCTATTTTCTATTTTCTATGTTTCAGTGCCAAAAGCCTTTTTGAGCACCTTATCTATCTGTGATGCCACTTTCAATGAACTGTGTTCCTGTACTCCTAGATCCCTCTGCTCTGCAACAGTCCCCAGAGGCCTACCATTCACTGTGTAGGTCCTGCCCATGTCTGACGTCCCAAAACGCAAAACTCCACATTATCCTGCATTAAATTCCATCAACCATTCCTCAGCCCACCTGGCCAATCGATCAAGACCCACCTGCGTGGATTCTTTCTCCGAGATCTTCGGTTTCCTCCCACACTCCAAAGATGGGCAGGTTTGTAGGTAAATTGGATTGGCGGAGGTGTAAAGTGTCCCTAGTGTGTGTAGGATAGTGTTGGTGTGTGGGGGTCGCTGGTCGGGCACGAACACGGTGGGCTGAAGGGCCTGTTTCCGCCCTGTATTTCTTTTTTTTGCTTAATATTTATTTTATTAGAAGCAATTGTAACGGGGAGAAAGTAATCGACATAACA
Organism: Okamejei kenojei; assembly: GCA_035221665.1. NCBI lineage: Eukaryota > Metazoa > Chordata > Chondrichthyes > Rajiformes > Rajidae > Okamejei > Okamejei kenojei. The sequence continues at coordinate 1,867,659 of CM069167.1, read as the reverse complement.
ATGATACGATTTTCGTACAGCTTCAGTTTTAACGTTTTATAAACTGATAAGTGAATCGGAAAAAAATAAAAAGGTAAGAATGAAGAGGAAGAAGAAGGATACGAAAAAAGAAAGAAGAAAAAAAACCCGAAACTAACAAGGAAGTGAAAAAAAAAGCAGAGATATAGAAGTGCCTTTGCGGTCGCAGCTCCTAGACTGTGGAACAGATTCCCTCTTCCCATCAGAACCGCCCCCTCCAGCGACTCCTTTAAGTCGAGAATTAAAACTCCTCCACTCTCAAGCCTTTCTTGACGTCCTCTGAGCGAGGGCTATATGTATCTAGTGATGTATGTATTTAATCTATGAACCACTGTTGTATAACGTTAGTACCTCCACCAATGTAAAGCACTTTGGCCAACGAGAGTTGTTTTTTAAATGTGCTATAGAAATAAAAGTGACTTGACTTGACTATATCCCACTATCCTTCCCTACACCCGCTCACCCGACCCTAGCGTCAGTTTTGAGTTTGTGTTCAACCATTCTGTTGTTGGAGAAATTCAATGAAAGGAGAACATATTTTGGAAAATTGATCTGATCTGTCAGACAAAACTAGCCTTAATTTTTTCTAAATGTAGTGTCTCGATCCACATCCAGTTCTGCGATCCACATCCGCGCTGTATTTCTAACAAATAATCGAGGTTGAGATTGAAAAATGGAGAGATTGAGGGAAGCTGCCGATTTTTCTGTGTTTATAATCTGTGTGTAGGTTGCAGCTCTGGTGCAGCAGTGAAGTGTGAGAGGATTGCTTGTTCTAACGAGGGTGCTTGCTTCACAGATGGGTGTGGGTTGCAATCCCTTTTCACGTCAGGTCTCTAACGATGACAATCCCCCTCCTGCAACCGTCACAGATTTTGCCGCGGGCGTTCACAGTGGCTGCTGAGTCCAGCAATAAACCCGGCGTTTGGGGAATCTATACTTGTTCAAAAGTCTCTTTGATTTAGAAAACACGAGAAAATAGGCCATTCAGCCCCTCAGGTCTGCTGCTCTGTTAATACTATCACAGCTGATCTGTCCCAAGCCTCATCTTTTCTCAGCCAAAACCCCGTTGTCCTCAGTCAGTCAGTCAGTCAGTCCATTTTATTTGTATAGCACATTTAATAACAACTCACGTTGACCAAAGTGTTGTACATCCGTGCAGGTACTAACGTGCCACATACAGTGGTACACAGACCTAACAATACATACATACACTATTTGCCACATAGGGACAGCACAGTGGCGCAGCGGGTAGAGCTGCTGCCTCACAGCGCCAGAGACCCAGGTTCCATTCTGACTACGGGTGCTGTCTGTACGGAGTTTGTACGTTCTCCCCGTGACCTGCGTGGGTTTCCTCCGGGTGCTCCGGTTTCCTCCCACATTCCAAAGGCGTGCAGGTTTGTAGGTTCAATGCAAATTGTCCCTAGTCTGTAGGATAGTGTTAGTATACGTGGGGGGTAGGCACGGATTCGATGGGCCGAAGGGCTTTTTTCCACGCTGTATCTCTGAAGTCAAAAGCAAGAACTCACCGCAGCCCCCTGCAAGGCATTGAGCAACAGTCAACAAATGTTAGCCTTTTCTCCAACAACTCCACGCAGGTCACGGGGAGAACGTGCAAACTCCGTACAGGCAGCACCCGTAGTCAGGATCCAACCCAGGTCTCTGACGCTGTGAGGCAGCAGCTCTACCGCTGCGCCACTGAGCCACCCTATGTGGTTAAACAATTGAGGAATTGAGGACAATGGGGGTCTGGCTGTGAAGAGATGTGGCCTGGGACAGATCAGCTGTGATAGTATTAACTGAGAAGCAGACCTGAGGGGCTGAATGGCCTATTTTCTTGCGTTCTAAATCTAAGAAATTTTTGAATGAGTAGAAGTTCCCCAAATACCCTGGATTATGACTGTCATCAGCAGCCTTTGTTAACGCTGGCAGAATTATAAAGGTTGCAAGAGTGTGGGGAGGAATCCGAAGATCTCGCAGTAAACCCATGAAGGGGAGAAGGTACAAACGCCGTTCAGACAGCACCCGTAGCCAGGATCGAACCCGGGTCTCTGGCGCTGTAAGGCAGCCATTCTGCAGACTCAATGGGTTGAAGCCAGTTAACATTGACCTGATGGGCTGAAAGGCCTGTTCCCGTGTTGTACTGTGAATCTATGTTCTACATACTTAGTGGTTGGCATGGACCTGATGGGCCGAAGGGCCCTGTGTTTGTGCTGGAACCAAGGCTGATGGTGGTGGGTGGTGGGGGTTGAGGGGGTGAGGGGGGGGGGGGGGGGGTTGGCGAGAGGGGATTTAGGGAACCCCCAGTCTCCTTTGCCCACTCCCCACCTGCGCCCAGTCTCACCTCCGCCCCGGGCGATGCTCACAGGGGATCGGGCAGCACCCTTTGCCCACCCACAGAGGAGCAGTGGGCTGCAGCTGGCAGGCGGAGGAGATGTTTGCAGCATGAGGAGCACCTGCCCTGCTCTTGGGGGACCATGTGGAAACAGCCAGGCTGTGCAGCCATTAATCCGCTAAATTAACTTTCAAAATCCACGGCGAATTCACAGTCACTCCTAAGGAAACATCAGTAGCAAAGTCAAGTCAAGTCACTTTTATTTCTATAGGACATTTAAAAAACAACTCTCGTTGGCCAAAGTGCTTTACACATTACGCAACAGTGGTTCATATCTCTCGTTTCCCTTACCCCTGACTAGTCTGAAGAAGGGACTTGACCCGAAACATCACCCGTTCCTTCTCCCCAGAGATGCTGCCTGTCCCGCTGAGTTACTCCAGCATTTTGTGTCTGTCTTCGGTTTAAACCAGCATCTGCATTTCCTTCATATACAGTTGTATACAGTCTTCTCGAAGTCTCAGCAACTGTGGCCTTATATTTAACATATTGCTGGCTAATAGCTTATCGACGTCTTGCTATTTTAGTTCCAAATGACTTTCTTGCCCTCAATCTTCTCTCTCCTTTAGACGTTTAGACTTCAGAGGTACAGCGCGGAAACAGGCCCTTTGGCCCACCCAGTCCGCACCGACCAGCGATCACCTCGCACTATCCTCCACACACTCGGGACTATTTTTTTTACAGTTTTTACCAAAGCCAATTTGCGTACAAAACCTGTACATCTTTTGAGTGTGGGAGGAAAACAGCGCACCCGGAGAAAACCCACGCAGGGTGTTGCCTGGGCTGGTGCAGTAAGTAAGTAAGTAAGTTTATTGGCCAAGTATTCACATACAAGGAATTTGCCTTGGTGCTCCGCTCGCAAGTAACAACATGACATACAGCGACAGTTACGAATGACTCAGAAAACACTAAACATTAATAATAATAAAACATTAATGATAAAACACCATTGATCGAGCATGTGAACCAACAAAATACCAGATCAAAGGGAGGCTACAGATTTTTGGCTGTTGAGCAGAGCAACTACTCGTGGATAAAAACTGTTTTTATGTCTGGCTGTGGCAGCTTTGACAGTCCGGAGTCGCCTTCCAGAGGGAAGTGATTCAAAGAGTTTGTGGCCAGGGTGAGAGGGGTCAGAGATGATCTTGCCCGCTCGCTTCCTGGCCCTTGCCGTGTACAGTTCATCAATGGAGGGAAGGTTGCAGCCAATAACCTTCTCTGCTGATCGGACGATTCGCTGCAGCCTCCAGGTGTCGTGCTTGGTGGCTGAGCCAAACCAGACCATGATGGAGAAGGTGAGGACATAAGAACATAGAACATAGTTTATTTGTTTAGTTTAGTGATACAGCGCGGAAACAGACCATTCTGCCCACACCAGCGATCCCCGCACATTAACGCTATCCTACACACACTAGGGACAATATTACACTTTTATACCAAGCCAATTAACCGTCAAACCAAAGATCACGGAGAAAGGTCACGGGGAGAACGTGCAAACTCCGTACAGACAGCACCCGTAGTCAGGATCGAACCCTGGTCTCTGGCGCTGTGAGGCAGCAACTCTACTGCTGCATCTCCTTGTGGGTACTGGGTCTCTCCTATTGTTTGATCCACTTCCTCCTGTGAGGTAGGTTGATTATTGTCACATGCAATGAGGTACAGTGAACATCTTTGTTTGTGAGCATGCGATCCAAACAGATCGGGTATTATACAGAAATACAATCAAGTACAACGGGTGGAGCAAAGGGGAAGAAACGGAGTGCAGAATATAGTTCCCTGCATCGACACAAAAAGCTGGAGTAACTTAACGGGTCAGGCAGCATCTCTGGAGAAGATGAACTGGTGACATTTCAGCTCGGGACCCCGCTAAAAGACCTGAAACGTCACCCGTCCATTTTCTCCAGGGATGCTGCCTGGTCCGTTAAGTTACTCTAGCATTTTGTGTCCCTCTTTGGCATAACCCACCATCTGCAGTTCATTTGTATTTCATTATTGCCCTTTATCAGTCTGAAGAAGGGTCTCGACCGTAAAGTTGGTCTAAAAAAATGGTATATTGTCCATAGCGCGCGTGTGAGTGGGATAGTGCTTGTGTACGGGGCGGACCCGATGTGTCTCTAAAGTCTAAGGTATTCGGTCCACGGATGTCGACTGCCAAAATAATCACAATGACACTGAAAAGCGTAAACTAAACACACAGGTGGATTGTGGACAAGTCCAGTCCCCTCACACCACCAAGCCACTTGCGATGGTTACACTCTGAGTGCAGGACGGGCCCAAGGTGCGGCACTGCTGCTAGCTGAGAGCGGCTGGGAAATCGATCCGTGATTCCTGAAGGTTAGTCATTCAATCTGGCCCTGATTGACTCCCAGCGCACCAGCACTATATTTGTTTCCGTCAGTTAGGCCGAATCCGCTATTAACTCCAGCAATGCCAAAGAGACATTTGTTTTACAGTTCCCACTCCTCCAGAGATGCTCCAGCATCTGCAGTTCCTTCCTACATCTATATGTATATGTGCGTGCGTGTGAGCGCATGCATGTGTGTGAGTGCGTGCATGTATGTCAGCGTGTGGTCATGTTTGTGTGTGTATGTGAGCGCATGCATGTGTGTGAGCGCATGCATGTATGTCAGCATGTGTTCATGTGTGCGTGAGTGTGTGTGTGTGCATGTGTGTGTATGTTCACATGTGTATGTGTGTGCACATGTGTGTGTGTGTGTGTGAGGGTGTGTATGCGCATGTGTGTGCATGTGTGCATGTACATGCACAAGTGTGTGTGTGTGTGCGTGTGTGAGGGTGTGTATGCCACATGTGTTGCATGTGTGTGTGTATATGCACATGTGTGTGTGAGGGCGTGTATGCACATGTGTGCGTCTGAGGGTGTGTATGCGCATGTGTGCATGTATGTTCACATGTGTATGTGTGTGCACATGTGTGTGTGAGGGTGTGTTTGCGCATGTGTGTGCATGTGTGCGTGTACATGCACATGTGTGCGTGTGAGGGTGAGTATGCATGTGTGTGCATGTGTGTGTGAGCGTGTGCGTGTGTATGCATGTATATTAATAAACACTGAACTGTTTATCTCATTACTATATTGTTTACAGTGTACTATGTTTACATATTGTGTTGTGCTGATGTAAGAATATAATTATTCTATCTGGGACAGGAGACAATAAAACACTCTTGATACCATGATGGACATCACCCATCCGGCCACATTCATCTCCTTGACCAAGCAGGAGTACAAGGCATTGTTCAGTTCAGTTCATTGTCCCGTGTACCGAGGTACAGTGAAAAGCTTCTGTTGCGTGCTAACCAGTCAGCGGAAAGACAACACACGATTACAATCGAGCCATCCACAGTGTACAGATACATGATTAAGAAATAACGTTTAGTGCAAGGTGAAGCCAGCAAAGTCTGATCGAAGATAATCCGAGGGTCACCAATGAGGTAGATAGTAGTTCAGCGCCGCTCGCTGGTTGTGGTAGGATGGTTCAGTTGCCTGATAACAGCTGGGAAGGAACTGTCCCTGAATCTGGAGGTGTGCGTTTTCACACTTCTGTACCTCTTGCCTGATGGGCAGGGCAGTTGCCCGGGGTCCCACGAGCACAGGGGCCCCATGCTAATCTATGTATTGTAGAATGTTATTGTAGAACATGAAAACGGAGAAGAACATCACAAGTGCATGACGGTATATTTGATTCTGCATAAAGAAACTGGAAGTGTAGGGGCCCCAGTGCACAGCTTTGCCCGGGGGCCTGTAATGCTGTTAAGATGGCCCTGCCGATGGGAGAGGGGGGAAGAGGGAGTGGCCGGGGTGCGACTGGCCCTTGATGATGCTGCCGGCCTTGCCGAGGCAGCGTGAGGTGTAGATGGAGTCGACGGAAGGGAGGTCGGTTTGTGTGACGGTCTGGGCTGCGTCCACAATTCGCTGCAATTTCTTGCGGGTCTTGGATGGAGCTGTTCCCAAACCGTGCTGTGGTGCATCCCGATAAAATGCTTTCTGTTGTGCATCTGTAGAAGTTGGTGAGAGTTGAAGGGCAGCACGGAGGCGCGGCGGTAGAGCTACTGCTTTACAGCGCCAGAGACACGGATTCTATCCTGATTACGGAGTTTCTGCGTTCTCCCACGACCGTGTCGGTTTTCTCCAAGATCTTAGGTTTCCTCCCACACTCAGGTCTGTAGATTCATTCGCTTGCTATAAAAATGTTAAACTGTCCCTTGTGTGTGTAGGGTAGTGTGGTAATGTGCGGGGATCGCTGGTCGGTGTGGACTTGATGGGCCGAAGGGCCTGTTTCCACGCTGTATCTCAAAATTAAAAATCTAAAGTTGTTGGGGACATGCCGAACCTCCTCAGCCTTGGTGTGCACTGGGCAGCATCGTTGGTGAGAACCAGCCCTGGACCACGTTGGCAGCAGACTGAGGGCCAAGGGGCATGTGCCAGCCGGCGGGAACGCAGCTGGTGTCAGCGATCGGCATCTTTAGCTGCCCTTCCTGGCTCCACTCAGCAGCGACCTCTGCTCTCGGGCAGCGTGCCATCTGTAGACTGGACGGACTTGAGGAGAGACTTTTTGTTGTGCGTGGAACCCCCAGCAGAGGGGAGGAGGGCCCATTCCCTTTCCCTCTCCCTCTACCACAGAAGAGATGTAATGCTGAGGCTCCATAAGGTGCTGGTCAGGCCGCATTTGGAATATTGTGAACAACTCTGGGCCCCATATCTGAGGAAGGATGTGCTGGCTCTGGAGAGGGTCCAGAGGAGGTTTACAAGAATGATCCCAGGAACTAGTTGATTAACATATGATGAGCGTTTGACAGCGCTGGGCCTGTACTCGCTGGAGTTTAGAAGGTTGAGGGGAAGACCTCATTGAAACTTATTACCGAATAATGAAAGGCCTGGATAGAGTGGATGTGGAGAGGATGTTTCCACTGGTGGGAGAGTCTAGGACCAGAGGGCACAGCCTCAGAATTAAAGGGCGCTCTTTTTGAAAGGAGGTGAGGAGGAACTTCTTTAGTCAGAGGGCGGTGAATCTGTGGAACTCATTGCCACAGAGGGCTGCGGGGGCCAAGTCAGTGGATATTCTTAAGGCAGAGAGAGACAAAGTCTTGATTAGAACGGGTGTCAAGGGTTATGGGGAGAAGGCAGGAAATGGGATTAGGAGGCAGAGATCGGCCTTGATTGAATGGCAGAGTAGTCTCGATGGGTCAAATGGTCTAATTCTATTCCTATAGAATGTGAACGTGAAGTCACCCAGTTATAGAAAGGACATCATTAGGTTGGAAAGGGTGCAGGAGAGATTCACCAGGATGTTGCCTGAGCTTGTGTAATAAGAACATAGAACGTAGTTTATTAGTTTAGTTTAGAGATACAGCGTGGGGACGAACCATTCTGCCCACCGAGTCCTCACCGACCAGCGATCCCCGCACATTAACGCTATCCTACACACACTAGGGACAATATTACACTTTTATACCAAGCCAATTAAACGACAAACCGAAGATCACGGAGAAAGGTCACGGGGAGAACGTGCAAACTCCGTACAGACAGCACCCGTCGTCGCGATCGATCCCTTCAATAACTCATCCCATCTCAGTGTGCAGAAGTTGGCAGCAATTACTGGCGAAGATTCATGCTGCCTGCCAGATACAACACTCAATTAGCTGGAGGTTTTAAAATATGGGTGAATCTGGAATGAAAAGCTCATTGATTAGTAATTCACTCCAGTTAATCTGCTCTCCTTAGAAATGAAAAATAAATTATTGCATTTCTTTGAAATGCACCACGGAAATACCAGTTCCGTTCTTCATGGCAATGGCCATTGGTAACATTGAGTGAGATTGGCACGGTGGCGCAGCGGTAGAGTTGCTGCCTCACTACGCCAGAGACCCGGGTTCGATCCTGACCGCGGGCGCTGTCTGTAGGGAGTTTGTACGTTCTCCCCCTGATCGCGTGGGTTTCCTCCGGGTGCTCCGGCTTCCGCCCACACTCCAAAGACATGCGGGTTTGTAGGTTAATTGTCTTCTGTAACTTGTCCCCAGTGTCTGGGAACGTTCGATACTCCTCGTGGAACCTTGCCTTATTGTGTGGAGCTCCGGACACCACACTTTAGGAGGGATGCAATTAAGTTTGGGCTGCAAGTTGGAGATGGGGTGTTGCCTAGATTGGAGGGATTGGATAGCTCTGTTTGCCCCGATGCAATGGAGGTTTGGAGGTGACATTCAGCCCAACTCATCCATGCTGACTTCGGTGATCCATTTTAGATAATCCCATTGACGTGCATTCTTCAGTCTGAAGAAAGGTCTCGATCCGAAAAATGTCACCCATTCCTTCTCTCCAGAGATGCTGCCTCACCCGCTGAGTTACTCCAGCATTTTGTGTCTATCTTCACAGTTTTGTTTCTCTCCTCTTTCAATCTCTCTATCTCCCTCTCTCTCCTCTCACACCCTTCTCCCTCTCGCTCCCCCCTTTAACTCTCACACTCTCTATTTATTTCTCCCTTGCTCTCACCCTCTCATCCCTTTCTCTCGATATCTGTCTCTCCTTTCTCATCCCTCTCCCTCTCTCTCTCCCCTCTTTCCCCCTCTCACCTCTCCCTCTCTCTCTTCCCCTCTTGCCACTCCCTCTCCCCCCTGTGCCCTCTCTCCCAACTCCCCCCTCTCTCTCCCTATCTCTCTCCCAGTCCCCTCTTCTCTCAGAGCCCCCCTCTCTCTTCCTCACTCCTCTTCCTCTCTCCCCACTGTCTATCCCCTCTCATACTCCCCTCCCACTCCATCTCTCTCCCCCCTCTCCCCTTTCCCCCCCCCTCTCCCTCTCTCTCTCTCTCCTCTCCCCAATCCCTCTCCTCTCTATCCCATCTCCTGTCCCCTTTCTCTCTCTCCCCCTTCTCTCCCCACTCACTCTCCCTCCCTCTCTCTCTCTCTCTCTCTCAATCTCCACGAGCCACTGCACAATCCCTCATCCTATTTGAATTCCTCAATCAATCTTAAATCCTTGACTGTCTTCTTTTTCCTAAATATCAATCTGTTCTTTCCAAAGACAGATGGATCTGTTAGCTCCCTCCCCCACTGCTGCCCGAGTAACTGTTTGTTAAAAGATGGGATTACACGTTATTTAATTAATGCTTTGTATCAGGCTGATAGCTTAACCTGCCGTTGACTGAGTGCCTGATGACTTTTCAAATCAAAAATGCAAATTCTTTCGATGCAAACCTCTCGTTTGTCATTTACAGTGTTTGAGCTTCAAAGTTCAACCATCTCTTCATTTTGTTTCATCTGTACAAGGTTTCTAATGATTCATTGCGTGAGTCAGT
>CM069167.1:1767948-1855448 GCA_035221665.1 Okamejei kenojei | reverse complement strand
ACAATACATGATTACAATCGATCCATTCACAGTGCACAGATACATGATAAGGGAATAAAATTTAGTCTAAAGTAAAGCCAGCAAAGTCAATAGACAATAGACAATAGGTGCAGGAGGAGGCCATTTGGCCCTTCGAGCCAGCACCGCCATTCAATGTGATCATGGCTGATCATCCCCAATCAGTACCCCGTTCCTGCCTTCTCCCCATATCCCCTGACTCCGCTATTTTTAAGAGCCCTATCTAGCTCTCTCATGAAAGCATCCAGAGAACCGGCCTCCACCGCCCTCCAATCAAGGATAGTCCGAGGGTCTCCAATGAGGTAGATAGTAGTTCAGCACTGCTCTCTGGTTGTGGTAGTATGTATGGTTCAGTTGCCTGATAACAGCTGGAAGACACTGTGTCTGAATCTGGAGGTGCGCGTTTTTACACTTTTGCCTGATGGGGGAGGGGAGAAGATGGGAGAGGGGTCAGGGTGAGACTGGTCCTTGATTATGCTGCTGGCCTTGCCAAGGCAGTGTAATGTATAAATGGAGTCAAAGGAAGGGAGGATTGTTTGTGCGATGGTCTGGGCTGCATATATAATTCTGCACTTTCTTGTGGTCTTGGATGGAGCAGTTCCCAAACCAAATGTGTAGGAAGGAAATGAAGATGCTGATTTACTCTGAAGATAGACACAAAATGCTGGAGTAAGTCAGCGGGACAGGCAGCATCTCTGGAGAGAAGGAACGGGTGACTTTTCAGGTCGAGACCCTTCTTCAGACTTGGACGTAGAAACATAGCACCATAGAACGTAGGTGCGGGAGTGGGCCATTCGGCCATTCAATACGATCATGGCTGGTTGTTCAGAATCACTACCCCGTTCCTGCCTTTCCCCGTAACCCTTGATTCCGTTAACCCTAAGAGCTAAATCTATCTCTCTCTTGTTCGGGAGGGATTGGACCAGGGGGATAGGATGGAATCGAGGTATGTGGAAATGAATTCAGTGGGGCATGTGCAGGCAGAACAATGGGTCTGCCAGGGCAGTTGTGGTTATGGATTTTTGTTTGGATATAGTTTGGGAGGGATGTTATGCATGATGCATCATCTAAACTAGTCCCGTCTGCCCACGTTTAGCCCACATCCTTCCAAAAACTTTCCCATCCATGTACCTGTGCAAATCCTTTAAATGTTATAATACGTGCCTCAACAGCTCTGGCAGCTCGTTCCATACACTCACCACCCTCTGTGGGTTGCCCCTCAGGTTCCTATTAAATCAACGGAACCACAACCAGTGACTGTTGACCAATATCTTGGTTAAAGAACCAAAGAGAACACAGCAGTGGGTCGAGCATTTGCCTCCAGAGACCCGGGTTCGATCCTGACCTCTGGTGTTGCCCGTGTGGAGTTTGCACGTTCTGCCCAGTATCCCCCTCATGTCCCAAAGACGTGGGGGTTTATCGATTAACCGGCCCTCTGTAACACAGGTCAGGTCGGGGGGAGATCCCCCGGCCACGGGTACCATGTCACCCCGTGCTACCTGCTCCAGGGTCGGATAGTCGGTGACTAAACGTCTCCCCCAGCTGGTTTGCCAGGTGAGGAGGGGGCTGTGGACCCCCAGCAGGGCCAAAAACAAAACCTGATAAAGCTGATACGCACCAACATCCTATACTTCCAGCGGCGGAGGTCCGCAGGAGCTGGAGGACGGAGATGCGCGGTGCGTCCGTCACCGTTCCCCGTGGAATCCAGCACCACTGTGTCGCTAATGATTTCAACAATGATGAATGAATGAATTAATGTAACTTGCCCCCTAGTGTGTAGGGAGTGGATGAGAAACATAGGGGATAACATAGAACTAGTGTGAGTGGCTGATCGATGGTCGGCGTGGAACCGATGGGGCGAAGGGCCATGTTCCATGCTGCTGTATCTCCAAACTGAACCCAAACAAAAAGCAGGGTACAAATTTCCTACTGTGGAAAGTTAAACTGTAACATGACTTTTGCATCATTAACATGCTGTGTAGGAACCAGTGTAAAATATTAATGCCATGTTGTATGAAAATATGCTTACAAAGATTAAATGCTATCCTGAGGAAAACCTTCCTGTCGTTTGAGAGCAAAATATAGAACTCATTGTTCTCTTATCTCTCTGTTTCCTACAAGGCTCAGCTACACCGAGACACCTCTCCACACCTGCCAAATATTCCCTTGTGCCTCTTTGCACTGCCCCAGATAGGCCGCGCATCTGCATCCACTTGACTATAAATACAACAGGCACACATTTATGAAGCACAGGTTTTCTTTTATTAATCCATGAGACGCGGACATCATTGGTAAGTTGCCATTTACAGCTGGGTACGAAGCGGTCGACAGGAGGCACTGCCTCACAAAGGCAGCCAGCATCATCAGTCACCAATGTGTAGGAAGGAACTGCAGACGCTGGTTTACACCGAAGATAGACTCGAAATCTGTACAATCCAAGATCAGTACCCCCATTCCTGCTTTCTCCCCATATCCCTTAATTCCGTTAGCCTCAGAATTAAAGGCGCTAGGACTAGAGGGCACAGCCTCAGAATTAAAGGACGTTCCTTCAGGAATGAGAGGAGGAGGAATTTCTTCAGTCAGAGGGTGGTGAATCTGTGGAACTCTTTGCCACAGAAGGCTGTGGAGACCAAGTCAATGGATATTTTAAAGATAGAGATAGATAGATTATTGATTAGTGCGGGCGTCAGGGGTTATGGGAAGAAGACAAGAGAATGGGGTTGGGGGGGGAGAGATAGATCAGCCATGATTGAATGGAGGAGTAGACTTGATGGGCCGAATGGTCTAATTCTTCCCCTATCACTTTTGACCTTATGAACATGGATAGGGGGCAGGTAGATATTGTAGCTTGGAAAGGTTACACTAGTGGAAAAATCCTCTCCACATCCACTCTATCCAGGCCTTTCACTATCTGGTAAGTTTCAATGAATTCCCCCCTCATCCTTCTAAACTCCAGCGAGTTCAGGCCCAGCGCCGTCAAACATTCATCATATGTTTAGTGTTACAGGTGAGGTGCTAAAGGAAGTGTCACTGTGTGCATATAATGGAAACACTACCATTTTAAAAGGTTTCAATGACCTGATTGTCATGGGACACCAATAATCTCTCCTTTCAGCCTTGTTTTAGTACGGTGTGATGTGCGATTGGAATTTCACCTCTGAACAAGTTCCATTTCACTTCTATTAGCTCCGACATTCTCTCTGCATTCCCGATTGGGTGATGTGTCATTCAAAGGGAACAGTAAATTAATCCTCAGTTGCTCTCCCTTTCTCTCTCTCACTCCCACGGTGCAAATTATTTAGCTACAAAACGGTGTACCATTAATCAACAAGCAGAGGGGGAGAGGCGAGGAGTGAGAAATCGCAGCGAATTGTGGACGCAGCCCAGAGCATCACACAAACCAACCTCCCTCCCATCGACTCCATCTACACCTCGCGCTGCCTCGGCAAGGCCAGCAGCATCATCAAGGACCAGTCTCACCCCGGCCACTCCCTCTTCTCCCCTCTCCATTGGGCAAGAGGTACAGAAGTGTGAAAACGCACACCTCCAGATTCAGGGACAGTTTTTTTCCCAGTAGGGGGGAGGAAAGCTGGAAAAGAGTGATGGGTGTCCTTACCTGAAACGTCATCTGTTCATTCCCTACCCAGATGATGCTTGACCCGATGCGTTCCTCCAGCACTTTATGTTTTGCTTGCTTGTGACATGTCTGTGATTATTTGCACTGAATGTGTTGATGGTTTGAGTGGGTGTGAATGACAGAAAGATTTGCACTTTCTATATTCTCAATTTTCAGATATAAATGGTCATTTCAGCCACTGAGTTCCACATGAATAACCCTCTCACCTTAAACCTATGCCCTCTAGTTTTAGTACACTCTACCCTTGGAAAACACTTTATCCATGCCCCTCGTGATCTCTTTTCAATAAGGTCTGCCCTCAGCCTCCTACCCTCTTAAATAAAAAGTCCCAGCCTGTCCAATCTCTCCCTGTAACTCCAGCCCGCAAGCCCAGGTAACATGCTGGGTGGTGAATCACTTTGCCACCCTTTCCAACCAAATGACATCCTTCCTGTAGCTGGCGACCTGAACTGCACACGATGCTCCAAGTGTGGTCCCACCAACGACTTGTCCAGATGCATCATGGTGCAACATTTAGACAATAGACAATAGGTGCAGGAGTAGGCCAGTTGGCCCTTCGAGCCAGCACCGCCATTCAATGTGATCATGGCTGATCATCCCCAATCAGTACCCCGTTCCTGCACTTCCCCCTTAGCCCCTGACTCCGCTATTTTTAAGAGCCCTATCTAGCTCTCTCTTGAAAGCATCCAGAGAACCCAACGCCACCACCCTCTGAGGCAGAGAATTCCACAGACTCACCACTCTCTGTGAGAAAAAGTATTTCCTCGTCTCCGTTCTAAATGGCTTACTCCTTATTCTTAAATGCGACCAAGATGCCCCAATTAAGCCAGTCCCATTTGCTCTATCTCTAAACTAAACTAGACTAGACTAGACTAAACTCAACTAGACTAAACTATACATACACACACACCTTTTAGAGGTTCATAAGTGATAGGAGTAGAATTAGGCCATTTGGCCCATCAAGTCTACTCGTCCATTCAATCATGGCTGATCTATCTCTCCTTCCTGACTCCATTCTCCTGCCTTCTCTCCATAACCCTTGACACCCGTACTAATCAAGGTGTATAATAAAATCATGAGGGGAATAGATGAGGGAACAGAGAGTTTTACCCAGGATGAAGAACAAGATTTAAGGTGAGAGGGGAAAGATGAGGGCACAGGTTTAAGGTGAGAGGGGAAAGATTTAGTTGAAACCTGAGGGACAACTTTTGCACACAGGGGGTGGTGGGTATATGGAATGAGATGCCAGAGGAGGTAGTTGAGGCAGGTGCTATAACAACATTTAAAACACAAGGTTTAGAGGGATATGGGTCAAATAAGGGCAAATGGAAATAGCTTAGATGGGGCATCTTGTTGGGCATGGGTGAGTTGAGCGGAAGGGCCGTTTCTGTGCTGTAAGACTATGACTCTATCATGCACACGTACGCATGCACACGCAAACACACACACTCGTGCACACTGGGTCAACGGATATTTGTAAGGTGAAGATTGATAGCTTCTTAATTAGTAAGGGTGTCAAAGGTTACGGGGAGAAAAGTGGGAGAATGGGGTTGAGAGGAAGAGATAGATCAGCCATGATTGAATGGCAGAGTAGACTTGATGGGCCGAAAGGCCTAATTCTGCTCCTACAGCTTATGAAGTTATGGACACACATACCAACACATACACACGCGCATGCGCACACACACACTTTTGAGAACCAGGGTATGACAAACAAGACCAGCTGTTAATTGTCCATCGCGCTTGGCTTTTGAGAAGACAGTGGAGACATCTTGTGAAGGCGATGCCAGCACTGAGTAGCAGCAAGGCCAAATCGCGGGACATTTTAGAGCACATCATATTGATGGATCTGGAGTCTCATCGCAGCCAGGCGATAGAATTTTTTCCCTGAAGAACATTACTGAACCAGCTGGATTTTTCCAACAATCTGTTACTATTTCAGTTATCAATTCTGAGACTTGCTGTTGTTTTTGCAAATTGCAGATCGTTAACTCGATCTAATTTCCACAGCTGCCTGTGGTAGGAATTGTCAGGCCCACTGCAGTGTACACTGTTCTGATGCACAGTCCTTGGTCCTGGCTGGGAGGGGAGACAAAGGCTCTGCAATCTCCTCTGCCTGGCGGAGAGCAAGCCTGATAGCTCTAGCTGGAGCTGCAGATCCATCTTGTCCGCCCACCTGGGTAAAAGATGACTTGTCCACTTCAGGTTCAAGTGCCCCTCTCCAACTTGGCAAACGCAACCACTCAGCATTACAACAAGTAGAACTGAGGGAAGAGACCGAAACCTGCCTGAATTTTCTTTCACGTTATGGTCGGCACAGTGGTGCAGCGGGTAGAGCTGCTGCCTCACAGCGCCAGAGACCCGGGTTACATCCTGTCCTCAGCTGCTGTCTGTGTGAAGTTGGCACGTTCTCCCTAGGTTTCCTCCAGGTGCTCCAGTTTCCTCCCACATCGTAAAGATGTGCGGGTTTGTAGGTTAATTGGCCCTCTGTGTGTTGTCCCGAGTGTGTAGGCAGTAGAAAGAAAGTGGGATAACATAGAACTAGTGTGTCCAGGTGATCGATGGTCAGTGTAGACTCGGTGGGCCTAAGGGCTGTATCTCTAAAATTGAAAACTAAAACCATCATAACTCATCCAATAGCACTAACCCAAACACTCATATATTGAATGATTATGGCTACATGGAATCTAAAATAAGGAAATCAGGAGGGCAAAAGGGGTACAGGAGATGGCTTTGGCAGATAACATTAAGGATAATCCCATGAGATGTTATAAATACAGCACATAAAGGGAAAAAGGGTTACCGGTGATGAAATGGAACTTCTCAGGAATCCAAGTGGTCAGCTCTACGTGGAGCCTCAGGTGGTGGTTGAGGCTCTCAATCAGTATTTCTCCTCTGTTTTTAACATGGAGAGAGTCACGAGGACCGAGGAACTTGGGGCAGTCAATGGAAGTGCCTTGAGAGCAGGCAGCATTACGGTCTAGGAGGTGCAGAAGGTCCTGATGCATATGCAGGTAGGCAAATCTCTCAGGCCTGATCCGAGGACACTGTGGGAAGCTAGAGAGAGAATTACAGGTACCTTGCCTAAGAATTATGTGTTGTCATTAAATATGGGTGAGGTGCCGGAAGACTGGAGGGTGACAAATGTTGCGCCTCTATTCAAGAAGGGCTGCAGGGAAAAGCCTGATAACTACATGCCAGTGGTCAGAAAGTTACTGGAAAGTATTCTGAGGGAACTAACTTTTTGCTTTAATAATGAAGAGAGAGTCTCCAGAGTTATCATGAACAGAATCAAGTCCTTTCACCCATTGAGTCTATGATGACTATTAACTGCCCATTTAAACACATCCCATTCTATTCTCCTCATTTACCCATCAATTCACCTTCAAAGACGTAGGGTGAGTTATAGTGGCCAATAAAGCTGCCAACCCACAAGTCTCTGGGACGTGGGTGGAAAGCAGAGCACCTGGAGGAAACCCATGTGGTCACAGGGAGAGCGTACAAACTCCGTACAGACAGCAATGTTAGTTACAGGTCAGGTATTGGTTGGAGTGCCAATAAATGTCAGCATGCTCCTCTGTGAATGATCCCATGGGGCTTTTGAAAACTGGTAAACAACGATTGTAAAACACAAACCTCTATGTCTCAGCAAGGCAATTTTGGTGTCAAATAACGTCAGTGGGTGTTCGAGTCATTTTATAAAGTTTTGGAGAGATGTTAATATAATTATGTCTGACTCCAGGGAAGAAGATTGGGAAATTAACACGTAACACACTCATTTCTAGAAACCTAATTTCATCAGCAGTACGAATTAGCGTAATGGTGAAGGCTCACTCTGATTGATTCTGGTCGCTTGCTGTTTCATTCATTTACGGAAAATGAATGTCACTTGCAAGGTTGTCATTTACTGCCTTCGTTTATTGCCCTTGAGTCATCGATGGTCAATGGTGTTCTTGAACTATTAGGGCAGCACGGTGGTGCAGTGGTCAGTTGCTGCCCTACAGCGCCAGAGACCCGGGTTCCATGTTGACCAAGGGTGCTGTCTGCACGGAGTTTGTCCGTTCTCCCCGTGGGTTTTCTCAGAGATCTTCAGTTTCCTCCCACACTCCAAAGACGTACAGCTTTGTAGGTTAATTGTCTTGGTATAAATGTAAATTGTTCCTGGTGTGTGTAGGATAGTGTTACTGTGCGGGGATCGCTGGTCTGTGCGGACTCTGTGGGCCGAAGGGCCTGTTTCCGCGCTGTATCTCTAAACCAAACTAAAAAACAGCATTTCACTGTACCTCGGTACACGTGACAATAAATTAAACTCAAAGGGCCTGTTTCCGTATTATAGGGGTGGCATGGTGGTGCAGTGGTAGAGTTGCTGCCTTACAGTGCCAGAGACCCGGGCTGAGAAGTCCCTGGGATCTGATGGCTCAGACTCGTAAAATTAGGTGCAGTGGATGCTTTGGTTGCTGTGATTCATGTGACTCTTGTGTTAATAGTTTAGAGATATTGTGTGAAAACAGGTCCTTTGGCCCACTGACCCTATGCTGACCACCGATCAGCCGAACACTATTTATTGCCCTACTATCCTCATCCCATATACTCAATGCCATGACCTATGAAGCCAAGTATACCAATGCATCCTTCATTGTTCTGTCCATCTGTGTCATCATTTCCATCAAGCACTAGTCTTGTCTTGCGTTTCCATCTTTTTCACAGCGGAACAAGAATCTATTGCATAGATTTGAAGGAGGGGCTCAACCTAAATCGTCACCTATTCCTTCTCTCCAGAGATGCTGCCTGTCCCGCTGAGTTACGCCAGCATTTTTTGTCTATCTTCGGTTTAAACCAGCATCTGCAGTTCCATCAGCTGAGAGGGGAAACTATAGAAGCAGATACTAATATGACTTTTAAAAGACCTTTGAACAGATGAATGGATAGGAAGGGTTTAGAAGTATATGCAAATGAAACTAGTCTAGCAAGTCAACTTGGTCAGCATGGAAAATGTGGACCAAAGGGACTATGGGGTGTCAGGGGTTATGGGGAGAAGGCAGGAGAATGGGGTTAGGAGGGAAAGATAGATCAGCCATGATTAAATGGCGAAGTAGACTTGATAAGCCGAATGGCCTAATTCTGCTCCTATCACATGGCCTTATGACTGTTTCTGTACGACTATGCTCTATGACTATGTTATTGGACTGTATTGGATCTTTATAACACAGTTATGTTAAATCATGACCCTTCACCACAACTCTTTTCCTTTCCCCAATCCCTGCCTCTGAGGTGTTTCGATATCACCAGCACTGTATCCTGCAGTGGTCAGGGTTCAATCTGCTGCTCCCCCCTCACACTATAACATGGCTGCAAAAATGTAATTTTTTTTTGTGTTTATCACGCTGTCGTGTGCTGACAGCAGGTGTTGGAGTCGTTTTATCAAGCTTCAGAGAAGTATAGAACTGCTTCAGCCAGACTCCAGGGACGGTGGTTGGCAAATTGACACACAACATACTAATTTCACAAAATCTAATTCCTTCAGCAGAATGAATTGGTGTAATGGTGAAAAACCTTCCTGATTAATTCCTGATAAAGTGCCAATTAGCGGTGGCAACCTCTGTGTTATTTAACCCACAGTCTAGTTTCATCACCACCTCCTGATTTCTCACTCTATGTGCAACGTTCCATTCCTTTGGCTCCACTTGCCTGTCAATCCTAAACTCTATCCTTGACCCATTACCCATTCCCTCCCGCCATATCATCTCCCCATGATTAGGTCGCAAAATATAGTAATTGGGATATACACACAAAGCTGGAGTAAGTAACTCAGCATGTTAGACAGCATCTCTAGATAAAAGAAATAGGTGAAGTTTCTTGCCCAAAATCCTTCTTCAGTCAGGGGAAAGGGAAACGAGAGATGTGGAACAAATGAATGAAAGATATGCAAAAATGTCTTGGAGTCGGGGAGCGGGAGGAATCACAGAGGGGGAGCAGCGAGAGTGGATGTTACAGAACTCTCATCAGAGAGATATTCTTCCATATCTCTACATCACCGTCTATATCTCTTGTTTCCCTTTCCCCTTACTCTCACTCTGAAGAAGGGTCCCGACTCGAAACGTCCCCTATTTCTTTTATCTAGAGATGCTGTCTGACCCGCTGAGTTACTCCAACTTTTTGTGACTGTTGTTTAAACCAGAATCTGCAGCTCCTTCTTACACATACAGTAGAAGGTTAAGTTGCTACTTCTCTAAAGACTGATTGGAATATTATGTTCCCCATTCCACTGTGGTGGATGTTTATGTTAAATTCTATTGTGTATTGTGTTCTTTTTATTCATTTGGCTATGTGGCAACTCAAATATCACTGTACTAATTGGTGCATGTGACAATATATTTGAACTTGAGTTCTGGTCAAGGATGTGATTGCATTGGAAAGTGTATGGAGGAGATGCACCAGGATTTAGCCTGGATTGGAGGACTTTAGTTAAGGGGACAGATTGAAAGGTTGGGCTTATTCTCCCTGGAGCGAAGACGGCTGAGAGGTGACTTGATGGAGGTATATATAATTATACAAGGTATATATTGGGGCGACATACCCTCTACCCCTGGTAGGAGTGCAAAAACAAGAAGGCATACGGAAGTTCAAAGTCATAGGAGCAGAAGTAGGCCATTCGGCCCATTGAGTCTGCTCCACCATTCAATCGTGGCTGATCTATCTTTCCCTCTCAACCCCATTCTCCTGCCTTCTCCCCATAACTCTTGACACCCGCACTAATCAAGAATTTGTCAATCTCCGCCTTAAAAATACCTGATGACTTGGCCCTCACAACCATCTGTGAGAAAAGGGGATTTGAGGGGAAACAATTTAGCACAGAGTGGTGGATATCTAGAACAAGCTGCCTGAGGAGGTGGACCAGCTTCCGGTCTCTATCTCTCCACCAAACTAAACTAGATCCATAGTACATCACAGTCGCTGGGGTTACTGTTGTGCAGCGTTCAAGTACCGGATGGTTGTTGGGTAGAAGCTGTTCTTGAGCCTGGAGGTCACGGTTTTCAGGCTCCTGTTCCTTCTTCCCAATGGTAGCAGCCAGACGAGAGCGTGGCCAGGGTGGTGTGGGGCTCTGATGATATTGGCTGCCTCGTTTAGGTAACGCCTGCTATGGATCCCTTCGATGGTGGGGAGGTCAGTATCCTTGATGGACCGGGCAGCGTCCACCATTCCCTTTAATCTCTTACATCCCTGAGTGGTCGAGTTACTGAACCAGGCTGTGATGCAACCAGTTAGTGTAGTCATAACAGCCAGTCAGTCATATAAATGTGGTTTCATACAGTCCCAGAAGTACATCTGTGACAAGTTCACTGGGTTCTATCTTCTACTCACACAAACCTCAAGAGCTCTTTAGATGAGACTGATAGTTTAGCATCTGTCAGGGGCAAATATTAAATATTCATCAGGCGCGTTTATAACTTACACAATAAAAAAATTATGTTCAGGGACATGTGGAAGATAATCGTAAAACCTAACCTTGTGTACCAGCGGACATAATGGCTTTGATATTCTTCCCCAAAGCTTAGAAGATAGTGATAAGAGGGTGGTTGGTGGAAGGGATGGTGATGAAGAGTCAGTGTTAGGGCACTCAAGCAGGCGTAAACGGAGAGGTTATTATCCTGAGATGTTGGCCGCAGTCCTCCAACTTCTCAGCGTCCAGCCTGTCAATCCCTCACACAGTGGCGCAACAGGTAGTGCCACTGCCTCATAGTGCCCGAGGCATAGGCTCAGTCCTGACCCCCGCCACTGTTTGTGTGGAGTTTGCATGGTCTCCTTGTGGGTTTCCTCTGGGTGCTGCGGATTCCACCCACATCCAAAAGACAGCAGGTAATTTGGACATTGTAAATTGCCCTTAGTGTGTGTGTGTGAGGGGTAAAATCTGGGAAGTGTCGATGGGAATGAATGGGTCAAGAGGTTAATTGGCCCTTGCCTGAGGTTGATTGTCAAGTGAATGTTTCAGGTCAAGACCCTTCTTTTCAGACTGAAGAAGAGTCTCGACATGAAACATCACCCATTGCTTCTCTCCAGAGACGCTGCCGGTCCCGCTGAGTTATTCCAGCTTTGTGTCCATCTTCAAATTACATCACGGGCCCCAGACAGATGTGCGAACCCATGAAATTGCGCGCGACCGTCGCAGCTCAACGTGACCACGTGGTCGCGTAATTTGCGTGCCAAGGACACGTAAGTGGGACAGGCCCTTAAGTGACAAAGGCTAGGGGTATCAGAAGAAGGTCAAAATGAGTGAAGATTGCAGGTTTCCAATCTAATTATCTAATCACTCTATATCATGTCTTCCTAATTCAAGTCCTCAAGTTTATTATCATAGGCACAGATACAGTAGGCTACAGGTACAATGAACATCTTGCTTGCTACAGTACCACAGGTACATAAAATATAAATTATATCTGAAATTCTGCAAAACACTGTAAAAACATTTTTTTTAAGTGTTTTATAAAAACAGTATTAATAAAATTCCATGATGGGGCAAGGTGGCCTGTAGTCAGTAGTACTTTTTATTGTCGTATATGTTGATTATTAATACTGTGAAATTATTTTCCTTACAGTCCAGTAATCACCATACCCCCGATTAGCAAGTGTACAGGAATAATCTACTGAACTGCATGCAGGAGGAACAATGTTTTGGCACCATGTTCAAAGTCCAATCTCTAGTTCTTATGAGCAGTGCCTGTTCCAGGCATGTCCCAGGCTGTTGTGGGCCTCTAGCAGTCTCCATCCTGACTTCACTTCACTTTGCTCTCCTCTCCTCGTCCGTCCTTTGTTGCCCAGGGAGCCGATCTTCAATCTACACCGATCTACATCGTTGATGTTGGATTAGGGTTGTACAGGTTGGTTCACGAACCTAGTGGTTGTAGTCCCTGGTGCTGTGAGGCAGCAACACTATCAGCTGTGGCACTGTGCCAACCTACTGTGTGTGCATGTATGTAAGACGGTTTGTGTGAAAGGGTGAGCATGTGTGTAGGTCAGGGCTCGAAATTAGCGGTTGCCCGGGTGCCATTGACCACCCAAAGTGCCCCCGGGCAACCTAAACGCCGATTCATTTTGCCCGGCTTGGCACCCAAATACTGGTTTATACCGGTAGACGCAAAAAACTGGAGTAACTCAGCAGTCAGGCAGCATCTCTGGAGTATAGGAACTGACGTTTCGTGTGGGCGAAGGCTGTATTCCTCTAGTATCTTTAATTGCGAGGCAAAGATACTAGGAGCCAAAGATATGTTTGCTAGGAGCGGGGTGACGAAGGGTCGGAGCGAATGATGGGCCGCGCGCGACAGCGGCTCCACCGCCTTCTCCTCCCTCACCCTGTCCGGCGGAACGAGGCCTCCCTCTCCCTCCACCCCTCTTATCCTGGGACCCCTCCTCTCCACCCCACACTGATCCCCATTCCCTCCTCTATTCAGTCCTCATTGACATCCCCTGTGCTCCCCCCTCCCCAATCTATTCATCACCCTACCCACCTCACATTGATTCTCCTGCCACCCCCCATCATTCTACACTGGTCCCCCAATTCATCCTGTACTGCCCCCCCCTTCCCATCCATCCTGCACTTCTCCCCCCCTATTAATTCTGCACTGACCCACTCATTCATCCTGTACTGACCCACCCTCCATTTCCCCTGCACCAATCCTCCCATCCATCCTGTAGTGATCTCTCCATTCATCCTGTACTGATCCCCTCATTCATCCCGTACTGATCTCCCATTCATTGCGTACTGATCCCCCATTCATCCTATACTGATAGCCTCTTTCATCCTGTAGTGATCCCCCATTCATCCTGCATAGACCCCCCGATCCACACTGTCCTGATGCCCCCCCCCCCATTCATCCTATACTGATCCCCCATTCATCCTGTGCTGGACCCCCTCCCCCCCAATCAATCCTGTACTGATTCCCCCATAGATGCTGCCTCAAAGATCCATACATGCTGCCTCACCCGCTGAATTTCTCCAGCATTTTTGTCTACCCCCATTCATCCTGTACTGAACCCCCATTCATCCTATACTGATCCCCCCCATTCATCCTATACTGATCCCCCCCATTCAACACCACTGACATCCCCCGTGCTCTCCCCTCACAATTTTACATACTCCAACCAACCATCAATCCATCCATTCCGCAACGATTGCCTTCTCAACCCCCCCCCCCCCCCCCCCCGCCATCTATCCACCCCGCACTGATTCACACACCCCCTGACCCTATTGTGGTTCATGGTCTTCAGAGCGAACATTGACTATGTTTGATAACGGAATGTAATCAAATGTGCTTTAATTCCCAATGTTATTATTTGTTTTGACTCCTTTAAACATATTACCAAAAGAACATTTGCTGCAGTTATGTCCTTTGGCCATCTCTTGTCAGTTAGTGTAATGTTTAACCTGTGTTGGGTATAGTCGGTTTTAACAGCTATTATCATAAAATGCCTTTAGAAATTTCCTTGCAACCTGTATATTTTGTTATGGATAAATTATGTGCGAAGCCAGAGTGTTTCTGTGCCAATAGCAATAACGACCCACGCTCTGGCCTTGTCATGGTAATTTTCAGTCCTTCACGGAAAACATGCATCAATCTGTAGTGTGTATGGTTAAGCATATATGTTACCAGGGTCCAGGATTTATTGACACAGGTTGATCATACGCTGAATAATCCAATCACATTTTTGTTTGGAAGTGGAAAGAACTAATAGAAATTGCATTATTTGCAATGTGTAAAGAGTTGAGCTATTGTATTATAATTTTGCTGCATGTCTTTGTGGTATATATCATGTCTTGATTGGTGAATATGTTTAATTTGTGAGTTATTTGAAGCAGAAATAATATGTGAATGTAGTCAAAACTGCTGGAAAAACTCAGCGGATGCGGCAGCATCTATGGAGCGAAGGAAATAGGCAACGTTTCGGGCCAAAACCATTCTTCGGACTGATGGGTTTCAGCCAGAAACGTTGCCTATTTTCTTCGCTCCATAGATGCTGCTGCACCCGCTGAGTTTCTCCAGGACTTTTATCTTCCTTCGATTTTCTAGCATCTGCAGTTCCTTCTTGAACATAATATGTGAATGCTTCATTGAGCATACTTCCGACTGATAACTACGCACTTCGTCCGAGCAAATTATCGCATGCATCATGCAAACCGTCTTCAATTACCACCTAAACTGTCATTTGGCAACCTAAAAGGTTGCCCGGCTGGCAACAGGGAAAAGAAGTTAAGCGAGAGCCCTGGTGTAGGTGTTAGTGTGTATGTGTTTTTATGCAATCGCATTGAGACCTGCATAGTTACAGAGAGAGATACAGCGCTGAAACAGGTCCTTCAGCCAACTTATTTACACTCATTTTATTCTATCCACATTCCCATTAAACTCCCCCAGACTTTACACCTCACCCTCACAACAGGGGCAATCAATAGCAGCCAATTAACCTCCCAACCTGCATATCCCCATCATTCTGCTCCTCGCCTACACACCAGTGGTAGTTTACAGAGACCATTTAACCTTCCGACCTACATGCCTCTCGGATGTGGGAGGAAACCGGAGCATAAAAGGAAATCTAGGTGGTCAGAGGGAGAACGTGCAAAGAGCTCACATGCATCCCCCGAGGTCAGGTTTGAACCCCGGTCTCTGATGCTAGGAGGCAGCGGTTCTACCGGCTGCACGACACTGCCACCCATTCTGGTGACCATCAGTCCAGAGATTCTTGTTTCCATAGTGTGAATCTCAGGGTGGGATGGAGGCCATCTTGAATTAGCCAACCCCATGGTTTGGAGACAGGGAGTAATCCCTAAGATGGAAAAGATACTGGGTATCCAAATAAGGGGGCAACACCTCCAGCCAACGACACAGTGTATCTTGGCTTGGCATCCTCTCTGCAGCATGTATTGAGTGTTTTCGAGTAATTTATTGCTATGACACGATGATCAATGCCTCTTCCCTCTCATTGCTACAGATAAATTGCCTGGCCAACACTTCTTGATAAATGTTAATAACTTTCATCCAAGCAGTGTGTCATTGTGGCTGCTCGCCGAAGGAAGAGGAATTGGACTGAGAGCTGCAGTGATCATTCCGCCTTTTCAATGTTGTAGCCACGCTGTCAACTATCGGCCCACCACCGTGGAAGGTCAGGCTCCAATGCTGACCTTGCGACCAGGTCTCTGCCCTTAAGGTCTCCTGTCCGTGTGGGGTTGAGGGTAGTGGGAATGTCTGGTTGGTCTGGCGGGAAGAAGGAAGGAAGAGGAGGTGCCAGAGGGCTGAGGGAGAGCTGGGAAGGGGAGGAGACAGCAAGGGCTACTGGAAATTGGAGAAGTCAATGTTCAAGTCGCTGGGGTGCAGACTGCCCAAGGTGACGAGGTTATGAGGAGGTTGCCAGGACTTGAGAGCCTGGACTATAGGGTTACCATGGGACTATTCCTTCCAGTGTCGGAGACGAAGGGGTGATCTTATAGATGCGTATAAAATCATAAGGGGAATAAATAGGGTGGATGCACGGAATATTTTTTTTCAGGCTTGGGGAATCAAGAAACATAGGTTTGTGAGAGGGGAAGGTTTAATAGGAACCCAAAGGACAACTTTTTTTCACAGAGGATGGTGGGTACATGGAACAAGCTGCCAGAGGAAGTAATTGAGGCAGGAACAATAATACATTTTGAAGACTTTTGGAAAGGTATGTGGAATATCAGCAGGTAGGCCTTGCATAGATGGGGTTCTTGATCGGTATGGATGAGTTGGGCTGAAGGGCACTCCCTTAGACACAGCTTTGAAATATAGAGCTACAGCGCGGAAACAGGCCTTCGACCCATCGAGTCCGTGCCAATCAATGATCACCCCGTACATGAACACTATCCTACACACACTAGGGACAATTATTACTGAAGCCAATAAACCTACAAACCTGCTCGTCTTTAGAATGACCCGGAGCACCCGGAGAAAACCCACGTGGTCATTGGAGGACGTGCAAACTCCGTGCAGAGAGACCCATATTCTGCATTGTAAGGCAGCAACTCTACCGTTGCGGTACTGTGCGGCCCCTGCTTCAGACATTGACCCTCACTGGAAGACAATTCCACGCACACTGGCCCCAACTTGGGATTCGGTCCACAGGAACAAAACAAACGGAACGCTGGAAGAACTCAGCGGGTCAAGCAGCACCTGTGGAGACAAATACCATTCTCTATCCTTTCCTTGTAACAGCGGGTTGAGACTGCAGCCGGTGTCAAAGAACAAATGATGAGTCAACACTCCTTGATGCTGTTGGCTGTGAGGAACAATGCTGCCCTCTCCTGGTGGGACAGTCAGCAGCAAACTGACCAGGCTGACCAGTCCTGGTCAATCTCCCATACTTAACTCTTCTTAATACTTCAGGAGCAAACTCTGCCGATGTCGAAATTGTGAAATAAAATGCTGGAACTACTCATCAAGGTAGGCAGCATCAGTGGAGGACAAAACAGATGAGTAGGAAGGAACTGCAGATGCTGGTTTACACCGAAGAGACACAAAGTACTGGAATAACTCAACTGGACGGGCAGCATTTCTGGATAGAATGAATGGGTAACAATTCATGTCAAGACCATTCTTCAGACAGTGAAACAGACTTTACGTTTCACAATGGCCTGTTATGAGTGATGTCCTGTTAGACTCCAAGTCATAGAGTCATACAGCATAAAGGCAGGCCCTTCATAAGGTAATAGGTGATAGGAGAATTGTGGCATTCAGTCCATCAAATATACTCCACCATTCAATCATGGCTGATCTATCCCTCCTTCCTAACCCCATTCTCCTGCCTTCTCCCCATAAGCCCTGACACCAGTACTAATCAAGAATTCATTTCACTTGCACCGTATGTGCAAGTGAGGAATAAAACTGATTGATTGATTGAATCTATCTATCTCTGCCTTAAACTATCAATTAACGGCCTCCACAACCTTCTGTGGCAAAGAATTCCACAGATTCACCACCTTCTGACTAAACAAATTCCTCATCATCCCCTTCCCAAAGGAACGTCCTTTAATTCTGAGAGTATGACCTCTAATCCTAGACTCTTCCACTAGTGGAAACATCCTCTCCACATCCACTCTATCCAAGCCTTTCATTATTCTGTAAGTTTCAATGAGGTCTCCCCTCATCCTTCTAAATTCCAGCGAGTACAGGCCCAGTGCTGTCAAACGCTCATCATATGTTAACCCACTCATTCCTGGGATCATTGTTGTAAACCTCCTCTGGAGCCTCTCCAGGGTCAGCACATCCTTCCTCAGAGATGGTGCTCAAAATTACTCACAATACTCCAAATATAGCCTGATTAGTGCCCTAGAGCCTCAGCATTACATCCCTGTTTTTGTAATCTAGCCTCTTGAAAAAAAATGCTAGCAAACCAACTCATCCATGCCTGCCCAGATGCCCCATCTAAGCTAATCCAATTTGCCCCTTATCCTTCTAAATGTTTCCTATCATTTATCTTATGGATGTAATCTTGTGGGAATGTGTTGACTGACGATATATCTGAACTGCTGTTGTGAAGTGTGTGATCTTAGCCAGATTTAGCAATCAGAAGTCATGCATAGATCCGATCCGAGAGGATCAGTAAGTCAATGGAACCATACCCCGATTAAATTAAATCTTTCCTCGAGTCCTGGCCAACATTCTCCCTCAACCATCAACAGCATAACATTAATTATGGTGTAGTACAGCACAGAAACAGGCCCTTCGGCCCAACCCCCATACCAGCCAACATGTCCCAGCTATACTAGTCCCACCTGCCTGCATTTGGTCCATATCCCTCCAAATATATCCTATCCATGTACCTATCTGTTTCTTAAACATTGGGATAGTCCCAGCCTCAACTACCTCCTCTGGCAGCTTGTTCCATACACCCACCACCCTTTGTGTGAAAGTGTTACCCCTCAGATTCCTATTAAATCTTTTCCCCTTCACCTTAAACCTATGTCCTGTGGTCCTCGATTCACCTACACAGGGAAAGAGACTCGGTGCATCTACCCGATCCATTCCTCTCATGATTTCATACACAAGATTTTCTGAATGTATTTTAAATGTTGTTATTGCACCCGCCTCTACCACCTCCTCTGGCAGCTTGTTCCAGAACCCACCACCTTCTGTGTGTAATACGTACCCCTCATTGTTCCCTTTAAATCTTTCCCCTCTGACCATAATTTTGTGTCCTCTAGTTTTAAACTCCCCTTTCCTTGGAAAATAGGATGTGACCATCCACCTTATCTGTACCCCTCATGATTTTATAAACCTGATTAGTTAGTCATGATGAACTGCACCTTATAGTATTGGCAGTTAATGAGATCACACTGTGAAAATAATGATAGGCCCATTATCCTAAACTACAACAACTCATTATATTTGAAGAGGAATTTATGAAAGATTTTAAGTGTGATATTAATTTGGACTGAGATGATAAATATTTTTCAATGTAATAACAAGGAATTTGGTTTATACCAAAGATAGACACAAAATGCTGGAGTAACTCTGCGGGTTTAATTTATTGTTTAGTTTATTCTCATGTGTACCGAGGTACAGTGAAAAGCTTTTGTTGTGTGCTAACCAGTCAGGATCAGGCAGCATCGCAGGAGAAACATGGATCGGTGACATTTTGGGTCGGATGAAGGGTTCTGACCCGAAGCGTCACCTATCCATGTTCTCGAGATGCTGCCTGACCCGCTGAGCTACTCCAGCACTTTGTGTCCATCTTTAGAAATATTTCCTCCCCTATTTCAACAGCGGTGCAGAGCTCAGTGCTTCCATCTGGTGTTCAAATCCTTTCTGCTTCTGGCGACACAAGAGAATGCAGATGCCGTAAACTAGAGAAAGATACTGGAGGAACTTAGTGGATCAGGCTATGGACAGACGATATTTCGGATCGGCACCCGAAATATTAACTGTCCACTCCCCCCACAGATGCTGCCGCACACGCTGATTTCCACCAGCAGTTTATTTGTTGCTCTTCCCTGCTTCTTTCAAATACAAATATATACAACTTCTGATAATCAAGCACTTTTGGGTCTTCCGTAGTGCAGTTTTATACTGCTCGACATTACACGTTTTAATACGCCAATGCAATCATACAGCACATAAGCAGGCCCTTCGGCTCATCATATCCAGCAATCCCATTTCCAGCACATGGCCTATGGCTCATTGCTGCCATACCTTGGTGATTCAAGTGCATTCATTCACCTTATTTTAGATGGTTCACAGGAGCATTATCAACTTTCTACTGAACCAGATAAAGTTAAAGGAGGCGTGGGAATGAAATCCGGGTAAGCACACACCACCAGACTCAGGTACAATTTCTTCCCTTCTGTTATCAGGCTTCTGAGCGGTCCTTCCACAAACAAATTCCCCTCTATATCATTGCAGACATTTGTCTATGGAACTACAATGTTGAGAACTATATTATTATCTCTGTAACTTTCCCTTTGCACTACCTATATTCTTGCTATTGAGGGAGTGCAGCGTAGGTTTACAAAGGTTAATTCCTGGGATGGCGGGACTGTCAGATGCTGAGAGAATGGAGCAGCTGGGCTTGTACACTCTGGAGTTTAGAAGGATGAGAGGGGATCTCATTAATACATATAAGATTGTTAAGGGTTTGGACATGCTAAAGGCAGGAAACATGTTCTCGATGTTGGGGGGAGTCCAGAACCAGGGGCCACCGTTTAAAAATAAGGAGTAAAACATTTAGAACGGAGACGAGGAAACACTTTTTTTTCACAGAGAGTTGTGAGTCTGTGGACTTTTCTGCCTCAGAGGGCAGTGGAGGTGGGTTCTCTGGATGCTTTCAAGAGAGAGCAAGATAGGGCTCTTAAAAATAGCGGAGTCAGGGGATATGGGGAGAAGGCAGGAACGGGGTACTGATTGGGGATGATCAGCTATGATCACATTGAATGGCGGTGCTGGCTCGAAGAGCTGAATGGCCTACTCCTGCATCTATTGTCTATTGAGTTTGACTTGACTGTATTTATGTTTCGTATTATCTCCCATTTCAGCATCCACAGAAAATTGTGGCTTGAAAGGAACAATGGTTGGGCCAGATGCCAAAGGGCATGGGCTTGCTTTTACTGCAACACATCCCGCGGCCAGTTCAAACTGCTTGAAGATACTCTGGTCTAAGCAAGAGGCCAACGTGGTCATGTACAGGGTGGCTTTCACCTGCTTGGGACTGTCGGCTCTCTTATTGTAATTTAGAGAGACAGCATGGAAACAGGCCCTTTGGCCACCAAGTCCACGCCGACCATCGATCTCCCTCTCACACTAGTTCTATGTTATCCCACTTTTGCATCTACTCCCTACCCACTAGGGACAATTTACAGCAGCTAATTAACCTACAACCCTGCATGTGTTTGGGATGTTGGAGGAAACTAGAGCACCCAGAGGAAACCCACATGGTCACAGGGAGAAAGTGCAAACTCCACACAGACAGCACCTGAGGTCAGGATTGAACCGGAGTCTCTGGCACTGTGAGGCAGCAACTCTACCAGCTGTGCCATTGTGCCATGGGCCTCCTGAGACTCAGCTAAAGACCAAAGACTCTTCATCGGTCTAAAGAGGGTCCACACCCAAAACGTCATCCATCCATATTCTCCAGAGATGTTGCCTGATCCACTGAGTTACTCCAGCACTTCGTGCCTTTTTTCTATAACGCTATAACCTTGCTGCGAGAGCACCACCACACACACTAAAGCTGTGCAAGGACATGGCACATCATCACCTTCCCTGAGGAAATGGCCTGGGCATCATGTGCTGGAATTACATCCAGCTTCAGTGAACAATAAAACAATTAATTTCTCCAGGAACAATGGCTATTTCTTTCCCTGATGAAACATTGGGCGTCTCATTTCCCATGGATGGATGAACAACTGCTTGACATTATCAATCCTGAGCACTCTGTCTCAAATGAGAGTAATTTCCAATAAACTACCTGTTTCTTTTCACCATTTCTGAAACAATGGGAACGACAATTATTTCCAAATCTGCCTTCTGGGTAAAATCTATTGACGACAAGGAAATGGAAGGCAATTTGTTTCCCTTGTTTTTTTGTTTTACAAGAGAAAAAAAAATTCAACATCCAGACTTGTCAAATCCTTCTTCAAGCATGAGATCACATACTCCCACCTCGTGATTCTGACCTGTCCCTATTTAAAGCAGCTAATAGTCTCATTATCTACTTGCTTTGCCATCTCCCTTGTTCCCTGATACACCACAATTTCAAAGTAAAAACCTTCATTCCCTAGTCGCAAGTTTAAAAAAAAGATACAGCATAAAATCCCACTAAATCCACGCAGACCATCGAATACCCAGTCACACTAGTTCTATGTTATCCCACTTTCTCATCCACTCCCTACACACTCCGGGCAATTTACAGAGGCCAATTAATCTGCAAATCTGCACGTCTTTGGGATGTGGGAGGAAACTGGGGCACCAGGAGGAAACCCACGCGGTCACAGGGAGAACATACAAACTCTGCACCAGACAGCAACTGAGGTCAAAATTGAACCCGGATCACTAGCACTGTGAGACAACAACTCTAAAAGACAGGTGTCC
Source organism: Okamejei kenojei (assembly GCA_035221665.1). Taxonomy (NCBI): domain Eukaryota; kingdom Metazoa; phylum Chordata; class Chondrichthyes; order Rajiformes; family Rajidae; genus Okamejei; species Okamejei kenojei. The sequence goes on along the minus strand of CM069167.1, from coordinate 1,833,203 downwards.
CACCCCGGTCATTCCTTCTGCTTCCCGCTCCCATCAGGCAGATTATACAGCAGTTTGAAAGTGCGCACCACCAGACGCAGGTACAACTTCTTCCCCTCTGTATCAGGCTTCTGAATGATTCTTCCATACGTCTTATCATCATGTCTATTGGTATGAAGTCATACAATGGAAAAGTTCAGAGAGAGAGTTTGGCCCACCAAATCTCCACCAGCTCTGAGGAAGTCATACAGCACGGAAATAGGTCCATCGGCCCAACTCATCCATGCTGACCAATATGCCCCATCTACGCTAGACCCATTTGATCATGCTTGGCCCATACTCCTCTCAACCTTTCCTATTCATGTAGCTGTTCAAATGTCTTTTAAATGTTATTATTGTACGTGCCTCAACCATCTCCTTTGCAATTCATTCCATATGACAAGTTGCCCCTCTGACTCCTATTAAATCTTTCCCTTCTCACCATAAACCTATGTCCTCTAGCTCTCAATTCCCCTATCCTGGGGAAATTCACCCTATCTATTCCCCTTATGATTTTATACAGCTCTGTAGGATGTCCCCACATCCTCCTGCGCTCTAGGGATTAAAGTCCTAGCCTGCCTAACCTCGCCCTATAGCTCAGGTCCTCATATCCTGGCAACATCCTCGTAAATCTTCTCCACACTCTTTCAATGTTAATGTCATCTTTCCCGTAGCAAGAGATAAATCCCTTCAACCCACTCCTTTGCTCCATTTCCCATTATTCTACAATTTTACTTCGGAGTCACGTGAGTGACTACGTGAAGAACCCGCCTTGCGCTGTCAACGGCATGACGTCGACGCTGACGGCAGAAGGTGGAGCTGCAGTAAGGAGCAGCTCCTCGCAGCGGTCGGAACGGCCCGCAGGTAAGTGAAGTTACATCGGCGCGGGTTTTAGGTTACGCTGGATGTTTCAACAGCGAAACCAAAAGTAAAATTTAGACGCTAACGTGCTGATGAGCACAAGATAAAAATTTTAACAAAATGGAGAAATCGGGAAGGAAGGCTTCGCGGGTGAAAAGAGCCTCCCGGGGTGAGAGTAAAGATACGGGAAGCGAAGCTAGAGTGGACTCGGTTCCGATACCGTTGGCCACTGATTTACCCGATATAGAATTTCCAGATTCTCCAGAAATTATAACCACGGAGGAAAGTGTTCCTAAGAAATGCAAAAAGAAAACTGTGAGGCCCGTGGATTCTGATGATTCTGATTTTGAAAGACCTCCAGTTAATAAAACTATGTGGCTAAAAATGGAGCATATGGAGAAAGTTCTCCAAACTATTATGAGACAAGGGTCACAGTACCCTCATGAATCCCAGAAAATCCCTGAGGGGTTTCAATATGATGAATATGGCTGTGGGCCAAGTTGGGAATATGATACTCCAGACCCACGATTTGGGCTGGAAGAAGTCTCATGGGATAATATCCCGATGGAATTAGGGCTGCAGAAGGCAGACCCTGCTGAATTTGAAATGGTTTTTGAAAGCACGCCACAAAGTAAAAAGAAAAGGCTTGATCTGCCTGGGATAGCACAAAGTTTTGCTATACCTGAAGGAAGTGGTGAGGATATGGAAGAAAGCCTGGCTGCCAATATAAATTATATGGTATCTCACCAGCTTCATAGTACTGTGATGAATGAATTATCAGAATTATATAAAGCACCAGGCAATTGTGCCTCATTGGAAGTGCCTACGGTGAATCCGATGGTATGGGCATCTATGACTCCAAGTATGAGAGCCCAAGAAATGAAATTTCAAAAGGTGCTAAAATTATTTTCAGCTGCCATCACGGCGTTTGGCAGGAAAATGGAGAAACTGGAAATGGACAAGATTCAAAGAGATACTTTGGGTTTAATGTGCAATTCGTTTTATGAGATCAATTGCATGAGGAAAATGGCGATTCGGCCCATATTTCACCCTAGATTTGCAAGCCTGTGTCAAGAAAGTGGAGTTCAAGCTCCTGGATTTTTGTTTGGAGAAAATCTGCCGAAACAACTGAAGCAGTTGGATGAAGAAGCTAAATATTTTAGCACTATTAAGCCTTTTGTCTTTGGACAAAGGAAAGGGGTTTTCGGCCCGAAGGAGTTTTGATTTTCGTTATAGAGGCAGAAATTTGTCACGAAGGTATTATCGTGCTACACAGGCCGCTGCTTCCCTGCATTCGGGAAAGAGGAGACCATCACGCTCCTATGGAGAGGTATTAAAGACTTCTATCCTTAAAGAAACTGTGGATGAATCTCCAGTTGGAGGGAGATTGCAAAAATTTTATAATGCCTGGCTTAATATTACTTCTGATCGGTTTATACTACAAGCAGTTTCAGGAGCTATTATTATCTTTAAAGAAGGGTCAATCCTCCTGTACAGAATAAACCTGCTTATGCTTATGTGTTTTCTCCAGAAGAAAGAATGGAGATTGATGTGGAAATTGGCAAATTATCCAAAAAAGGAGTAATTGAAAAAACTTATGAACATAAGCATCAATTTGTCTCTAATATATTTCGCAGAGATAAGAAAGATGGTGGTTGTAGAATTATTCTAGACCTTACAGATCTAAATAAGTTTGTAGAATACAAACGTTTTAAGATGGAGACATTTAAAACTGCAAAATATTTGATTTCAGCAGGTTCTTATATGGCTAAGATTGATTTAAAAGACGCCTATTATTCTGTACCAATTCATCATCTTTTTCGAAGATACTTAAAGTTTTATTGGCAGGGGCAATTATGGCAGTTCACAGCTTTACCAAATGGATTAAGTTCAGCTCCTAGACTCTTTACAAAACTGTTGAAACCAGTTTTAGCTCAATTAAGAGCACAGAAACACATTGTAATGGCTTATCTGGATGACATTCTGATTGTTAATGATAGTCAAGAGTCAGCTGAGCACTCAATTTCAGTTACTAAAGCTTTGTTTAAAGAGCTTGGATTCTTAATTCATCCAATTAAATCCCAGCTGCAGCCAGTTCAATCAATTGATTTTCTGGGGTTTGTAATTAACTCAGTAACTATGTTAGTTTACGTTGCCAGCAAAAAAGACAAATGATATTTTGCAAATGTGTAATTATCTCATTCACAAACCTGATCCCTCCATCCGAGAAGTGGCAAAAGTCATTGGTACATTAGTGGCAGCTTTTCCGGCAGTGGAGTTTGGGCCATTACATTATCAAAATCTTCAAAGGGACAAAGTAAGGGCTCTTAAAGATAAGGCAGGTCACTTTGACAGACCTATGCAATTAACAAAGGAAGCACTATTGGAATTGCAATGGTGGGTTGAAAATGTCCCACAAGCTGCTAAAAAGATCATGATTAAACAGCCTGAAATGGTTTTGCAAACAGATGCTAGTGCTCTCGGATGGGGGGCCACAGATTTATCTACCAGTTGTGGAGGTAGATGGAAAACTGAAGAGCAAGTGTTGCTCCAACAGTATGGTATTAACTATTTGGAGTTATTGGGGGCCTTTTATGGGCTTAAAGCATATTGTTCTGCTAAACAATGTCTGCATGTATTAATACAATTAGACAATAAAACGGCTGTGGTTTACATTAATCACATGGGGGGAGTTAGATCAGTATCATGTGATTGTCTGGTCAATGAGATATGGCAATGGTGTATTGATCGGCAGATATGGATTTCAGCAAGCTATATTCCAGGTAAAGACAATGTGGTAGCAGATGGAAGGTCCAGGATTTTTAAAGATAATACGGAATGGATGCTTAAGCCAGCAATATTTGAAAATATTGTTAAACAATTTGGCTTGCCAGAAATTGATTTGTTTGCATCCAGGCTTAATCATCAATTGCCTCATTATGTGTCTTGGGAACATGATCCGGACGCAGTTGCAGTAGATGCATTTTCATTACACTGGGGAAAAATGTTCTTTTATGCTTTTCCACCATTTGCTCTGATTCAGAGATGTTTGAAGAAAATAGAGCAAGATTCAGCTTCCGGATTGTTGGTAGTGCCAAATTGGCCAACTCAACCTTGGTTCCCAGTTATGCTAAATATGATTAAAGAACCATATATGCAGATTCCTAACTGTAGTGATATCTTGACTAATCCAGTAACAAATCAAGGTTACCCATTATATGCATATATGAATTTGTTAATCTGCAGGTTTTGACCAGACCACTACAGGAACTGGGATTGTCGGACCAAACTTTGACAGTTATTGGTGCATCATGGCGACATAGTACACAGAAACAATATATGACACATATTAAGAAATGGGAAGAATTTTGCACACAGTCAAATATTTCTGATGAATCTGTGAATGTTACTCATGTTTTGGAATTCCTTGCCAATTTGCACTTTGGGCAACATTTAAGTTACAGTGCCATTAACACTGCACGTTGTGCCTTGTCGTCCTATTTAGGACTTATGATTGGTGAGAAGTCAATTGGGTCGCATCCATTAATATCACGATTCATGAAAGGAATTTTTCACATGAATCCGCCAAAACCTAGATATACAGAGATTTGGGATGTGAGCATAGTTCTTGCTCTACTTAGAGAATGGACGCCAATTGAAGGGTTGACATTGGATCGGTTAACATTGAAATTGGTCATGTTAATGGCACTGGTTTCAGCCCAAAGAGTGCAAACTTTACAAATGTTGCGTTTAGACTGTATGCATGTGACTACAGATAACGTTGTATTCTATGTTTACGATCTGATCAAACAAAGTAGACCAGGCAGATCTGGAACAAAGGTAACCTTTCAAGCTTTTCATGTTGAGCCTGCTTTGTGTGTGGTTAGACATTTGAACCAATATATTAAAATTACGGACACTTTTTCGAGGAAACGAAAAGACATTGCTGCTTACGCACAAAAAGCCACACACAAAAGCTTCAGTTCAAACTATCTCAAAATGGTTGAAACAGGTGTTGGTTTTTAGCGGGAGTAGACACTGATGTCTTCAAATCTCACTCCACCAGGGCGGCAGCTACGTCCGCGGCGAAGGGGCGGGACGTACCTCTCGAGCATATTTTAAAAATCGCAGGGTGGAGTAAAGAAGAAACTTTTTCAAAGTTCTACAACAAACCTGTTCACACTATGACAAGCTTTGGACACGCGGTGTTGGGAGCACTATAATCACCTGCTTTGTTTGCTATTAATTGCTATAATCAGTTGTGTAGTCACTGGTATCTTTTGTCACTTGTAATCAATTTTCCCTCAAATATAAGGAGGGTATTATATGGTCTTTCAACCATTAAAAAATTTTAATTGTGAAAAAGATCTAACTTTTGTCTGCTTTCCCATGTATGTGTTTACTTAGCCGGAATGTCGTACGGATTAATTCTACGACATGAAAAACACAGAAAGCTTTTAAAACTCTTCACGTAGTCACTCACGTGACTCCGAAGTAAAATAGTAAGATTAAACGAGAACTCACCTGTTCGAAGTTTGATCGTTATTTTACGAGGAGTTACGATGAGGGATTACGTGCCCTCCGCTCCCACCCTCGTAAAATAAATGATCAAATGGTGGTTCTAAGTCTTTTTATGAGCCTTACTATGTTACTCCGGCTTTGGTGTTCTGTGTTTTTCATGCCGTTGCTTTGAAGTATGCCGTTGACAGCGCAAGGCGGGTTCTTCACGTAATCCCTCATCGTAACTCCTCGTAAAATAACGATCAAACTTCGAACAGGTGAGTTCTCGTTTAATCTTACTATTTTCTTTCCTTCTCAAATGCATTCAATTGCCTTTCAAAAGTTATTAATGAGTCTGTTTTACAATCCTTCCAGGCATGCATTCCAAGTCTGCATCATTTATTCCACAAAAATACATTTCCTCCTGTTTCCAGTTCTTTCACTGATTCTGTGACCTCGGGATATCAACACTTTGATACTTTCTTCCTATTTCTGAATCCATCTTTATTTTAAACATCTCTATCAAAGCTCGTGGTTTTCTCTGTTCAAACAATGGACAACTCCAGCTACTTCAGAAGCCCCCCAAAAAACCTGTGGATACTAGAAATCTGAAAGAAAAACAGAAAATTGTACAAATATTCAACCTGTCAGGCAGAATCTGTGGAGAGAAAAAAAAGAGGACTACAGAAAATCTTGAGAGATACATAAAATCACAAGGGGAATAGAGAGGTGAATGCACCGTATTTTAAATCCAGAGAAGGGGAATCAAGAACTAGAGAGCATTGGATTGTGAGAGGGGAGAGATTTAATAGGAACCTGAGGGGCAACTTTTTCACACAGAGGGGAGCAGATACGTGGAACGGGTTGCAAGAAGAGATAGTTGATGCGGGTACAATAACAACATTTAAAAGATATTTGGACAGGTACATGGGTAGGCAAGGTTTTTTGGAATATGGGACTAGCGTAGTACATTGGGCATCTTGGTTGGCATGGATAGGTTGGGCCAAAGAACCTGTTTCGGTGCTATTTGACTTCATGAATAATAAAGCTATGAAATCAAACATATTGTTAAGTTGTGGTGAAGGGAAAGGTATAAAGACAACAAAGGAATGGGGTGGAGACCAAGAGGGTCCAAATGGCACAAGAAGTGGGAGTGCCTGCAGAGAGAGGGTGATGAAGTTGATCTCAATTGATGTGATGTTCAAGCCCATGGAACTGAACATAATCTTAGAACCAAAACCAAACACAAAAGGTGAGTGTGCAACCAAACCACGGAAAATCTCTTTATTTTTTAAAGTAATAAATGAAATATTGAATAGAGATACTAATTTATCATTTATTATAGTAGTTTGGAATGGAGAGAGGCTTGTGATCCCATTGAGTCCATGTTATTCAAAGTGCAGCTATTGGGACTACTCACTACCCAGCTCTGTCTTACTCAAGGACATGAAAGCTGGCTGCCTGCATTTCTGCACTCGGTCTCCAACAAACTCCATCACTCATTTTACCAACTACATTCCATGTCAAAAAATTATTTATCAGCTTGGTGACAGTTGCATGCATAACATAGATCAGAAATTGAACATGCTACACACATCATTGTGGTGGGTGCATGGAATGAGTTGCCACAAATTAGTGAAGGCAGATGTGACAGTGGCGTTTAAGAGGCTTTTATAGATAGGCACATGGATATGCAAGGATGGGCGGGATATGGATCCAATGCAGACTCCGGAGATTGGTTTAACAGCATCATTATATTCAGCATGGTGATTGTGAGCCAAAGGGCCTGTTCCTATGCTGTACTGTTCAACGTTCTATGTTGTGAGCTTGTCAACAACACACACATTTAAAGCTCTCAGTGAGACTTCATAGTCACACAGAAATGGGGTTCAGTTGTAAGGATTAACTGGACCTGTTCCTGTGCTGTACTGTTCCACGTACCACTGTACATTTGTTTTCCAATTGTGTTTTGCATAGGGAGGTGTTGAGTAGGGTGGGTCTCTATGCCTTGAAGCCAGGAGGATGAGGGGTGATCTTATAGAGGTGTATAAAAACATGAGAGGAATAGATTGGGTAGATACACAGAGTCTCTTGCCCAGAGTAGGTGAATCGAGGACCAGAGGAATCTGAAGGTGGTGTATGGAACAAACTGCTAGAGGAGGTAGTTGAGAACTGGGACTATCCCAACATTTAAGAAACAGTTAACATGGATAGGACAGGTTTGGAGGGATTTGGGCCAAACGCGGGCGGGTGGGACTAGCACAGCTGGGACACAGAAACATGGGTGCTGAAGTAGGCCATTCAGCCCTTTGAGACAACACTGCCACTCCATATTCCTTGATTCCTTTAGCCCTAAGAGCTAAATCTAACTGAATCTGAAATCTGAGGAAGGGTTTTGGCCAGAAACATTGCCTATTTCCTTCACTCCATAGATGCTGCTGCACCCTCTGCGTTTCTCCAGCACTTTTGTCTACCTTCCATTTTCCAGCAACCGCAGTTCCTTCTTAAAAGCTAAATCTAACTGTCTCTTGAAAACATCCAATGAATTGGTCTCCACTGCCTTCTGTGGCAGAGAATTCCAGGTTCAAGACTCTCTGGGTGAAGAGGTTTTTCCTCATCTCAGTCCTAAATGGCCTACCCCTTATTCTCAAACTGTGTGACCCCCTGGTTCTGGACTCCCCCAACATTAGGGAAGATTTTTCCTGCATCTTGCCTGTCCAATCCCCTTAAGAATGTTATGTTTCATACACGATCCCCTCTCATCCTTCTAAATTCCAGTGAATAAAAGCCCAGTCGACCCATTCTTTCAGCATATGTCATGATAGCTGGTGAGGGCATGTTGGAGCGCAGGAGGATGAGGGATGATCTTATAGAGACATATAAAATCATGAGAGGAATAGATCGGGTAGACGCACAGAGTCTCTTGCCCAGAGTAGGTGAGTTGAGGACCAGAGGACATAGGTTTAAAGGTGAAGGGGAAAAGATTTAATTTGTGTTAAAGAAGGAACTGCAGATGCTGGAAAATCTTTCGTACACAAAATGCTGGAGAAACACAGCGGGTGCAGCAGCATCTATGGGAAGGAGATAGGCAATGTTTCAGCCTGAAACGTTGCCTATTTCCTTCGCTCCATAGACGCTGTTGCACCCGCTGAGGTTCTCCAGCATTTTGTGTACCAAAGATTTAATAGGAATCCGAGAGGTAACACTCTATGAATCTAAAAAAATGTGGTATAGAAACATAGAAAATAATTGCAGGAGGAGGCTATTCGAGCCAGCACCACCATTCATTGTGACCATGGCTGATCGTCCCCTATCAATAACCCGTTCCTGCCTGTGGATAATCGGCTATGATTTAGCGCGTTCCAGCATCGTCAAAGTCACTGCAGACATAGCCAAACGGGGCTATGTGGTGTTGGAGAGGCGAGTCTTTCACTGCCTTAGGGCAGGAGCGGGTTTGAAGAAGGGTCTCATAGAAACATAGAAAATAGGTGCAGGAGGAGGCCATTTGGCCCTTCAAGCCAGCACCGCCATTCAATGTAATCATGGCTGATCGTCCCCAATCAGTACCCACCCCATGCCTGCCTTCTCTCCATTACCTCTGACACCCATACTATTCACGAATCTATCAATGGTTGACGTTTCGGGTCAAGACTCTTCAGTCTGAAGAAGGGTCTCAACCTGAAACGTCACCCATTCATTCTCTCCAGTGATGCTGCCTGTCCCGCTGAGTTACTCCAGCACTTTGAGACTTGCTCAAGATTCCAGTGTCTGCAATTCCTTGGAAACATAGAAAATAATTGCAGGAGGAGGCTATTCGAGCCAGCACCACCATTCATTGTGACCATGGCTGATCGTCCCCTATCAATAACCCGTGCCTGCCTTCTCCCCATATCCCTTGACTCCACCAGCCCCAAGAGCTCTATCTAACTCTCTCTTAAATCCATCCAGTGACTTGGCCTCAACTGCCCTCTGTGGCAGGGAATTCCACAAATTCACAACTCTCTGGGCAGAGGGTACACAAAAGGCTGGAGAAACTCAGTAGATGCTGCTGCACCCGCTGAGTTTCTCCAGCTTTTTGTGTACCCTCGATTCTCCAGCATCTGCAGTTCCTTCTTTAACTCTCTGGGCAGATGTTTTTTCCACAGTCTTGAGGAATTTGTATTAAAATGTATGTATGTGTGCATGTTTTGCCTGTGTGAAGGTGTGAGGCCGGCATCGTCGCCGCGCTGCGCTCACCGTGCTGTGCGGACGCCGCCGGCCGTGACTGAGCGCCGTCCCTCCGCGCCCGCCGCCATTTTAATGCCCGGTCCCGCCTTCTTCATGCGTCACACGCGGGCCGCAGCGTGCGATTGGTGAGGTCCCGGCCGCAATCTGGCCGCTCAGACCGGCGATTGGTCGGCCCTCCTGCCCATCTGCAGCCCCCCCCGGGCTGATTGGCCGGTTTGAAAGCCGAGCGGCCGAGCGGCCGTCCGTCCGCGCCGCCGCCATTTTGTGGCGACCAGGAGGGAGCGCGGGAGGCGGCGGCGGAGAAGAGGAGGTGAGGGGGTGTGGAGGGGGAGAGGAGGTGAGGGGGAGAGTGGTGGAGGAGAGTAGTGGAAGAGGTGAGGTGTGGAGGGGGAGAGTGGTGGAGGAGGTGAGGTGTGGAAGAGGTGAGTAGTGGAAGAGGTGAGGTGTGGAGGGGGAGAGTGGTGGAGGAGGTGAGGTGTGGAAGAGGTGAGTAGTGGAAGAGGTGAGGTGTGGAGGGGGAGAGTGGTGGAGGAGGTGAGGTGTGGAGGAGGGGGAGGTGTGGAGGAGGGGTGAGGTGTGGTGGAGGGGTGAGGGGGCGGCGAGTGGCGGTGAGGTGGAGGGGGCGGAGAAGGTGTGGCGGAGGAGGAGGTGAGGGGGAGGGTGGAGGGGGAGTGGGCGAGTGGTGGAGGAGGAGGTGGTGGAGGAGGAGGTGGGGTGTGGAGGAGGAGGTGGGGTGTGGAGGAGGAGGTGTGGTGGAGGAGGAGGTGGTGGAGGAGGAGGTGGGGTGTGGAGGAGGAGGTGGGGTGTGGAGGAGGAGGTGGGGTGAGGAGGAGGTGGGGTGAGGAGGGTGGGGGTGAGGGGGCGGGCAGGTTGAGGTGGGAGGTGGAGGTGGAGGCGGCGAGTGGAGGAGGAGGAGGAGGTGAGGTGTGAAGGGGTGAGGAGGCGGGCAGGTGGAGGTGAGGGGGTGGTGAGGGGGATATGGCGAGGCAGGCAGTTGAGGGTGAGGGGATGAGGAGGCAGGTAGGTGGAGGTGGGGGGGATGAGGAGGCAGGCAGTTGAGGGTGAGGGGATGAGGAAGCAGGTAGGTGGAGATGAGGGGATGAGGAGGCACGCAGGTAAGGGTGAGGAGAGGCAGGTGGCGGCGAGTGGAGGTTTCAAAGGTCTTTTATTGTCAGGTGTACCAATTAAGGTACAGTGATATTCGAATTACCATACAGCCATACTTTTTAAAAAAAAGGAAAGGGTGAGGGGAGGGAAGATGAGAGGAGGAGGCAGGCAGGTGGAGGAAGTGATGGAAGGTGATAAGAGGAGGAGGAGGCAGGCAGGTGGCGGACAGTGGTGGAGGTGAGGAAAGGGATATGAGAGGCAGGTGGATATGAGGAGGTAGGTAGGAGGGGGCGTGGTGGGGTTGAGAGGGAGGTGGAGAGGAGAGTGAGGGAGGGGTGACGTGAGGATGGCAGGCAGGCGTTCGAGGCAAGGAAGGGTGAGGTGAGCAGGGTTGGAGGAGGGCAGGCTGAAGGGAGGGTTGGAGAGAATGAAGAGGGCGAGGTTAAGGTGATAGTGAAGAGGGCAGGGTTGAACGAAGGAGGAAGGTGAGAACTGAAGTGAAAAGAGCGAGAGGTGGAGGGTTGAAGAGCGTGAGGAGGAGGGTTGAAGAGCGTGAGGAGGAGGGTTAGGGAGAGATAGGCAGGAGAATGGGGTTAGGAGGGAGAGATGGATCAGCCACGATTGAATGGTGGAGTAGACTTGATGGGCATAATGGCCTAATTCAGCTCCTCTCACATGAACATATGAGAGTAAGGTGAGGAGGTCAAAGAGAGGAGGCTGAGGAAGGCGGGTGGAAGGGGATGTAAGGAGAATGAAGAGGATGGGGTGATTAGTACGGGTGTTATGGGGTGAAGGTGAGAGAATGAAGGAAAGATAGATCAGCCATGATTGAATTATGGAGTACATTCAGAGATGCCAAGTGTCCCGGATTCGCCGTATTTTATCCCGGCGAAATAACCTTTTTACGGTGTTCCGGCAGCCAAACATGCTGTTACGGAACACCGCCGCGCCGGTGTTCCTCCCGTGGTGAACGCCATGTGTCCCCGGTTTGCCGGCCCGCGCGATCAGCGGCACTTTGCCGGGCCCTAGTGTCCGCGACTGCGCAGTTGGGGAGGGTTGCCGGGCCCCAGTGGCCGCGCGTGCGCAGTGGGGGAGGGTTGCCGGGCCTGGCGCCATTTCGAGCCACGTCACGCCACGCCCGGCCCAGAGCCCGGGCGGCGCCGGCCCGCGCGATCAGCGGCACTTTCTTGCCGCCAGCCGGCCGCTCGCGGCAGCCCCATCACCGGGCCTCCCCCCCCACCCCCACCCAGTGCGCAGGCGCAGACCCGCCGGCAACCTTGCCAAGTGCGCATGTGCCGCACCCGCCCGCCGCCAGCCCGCTGATCTGCACCAGTGCGCAGGCGCAGACCCGCCGGCAACAACCCCAAGTGAGTACGGAGAGAAATGCATTTAACCCCATTTGTTACGGACAAATGGGTTGAATGTTACTGTGAACTAAATTTAGGGTTGGCATCTCTGTACATTTGATGGGCTGAATGGCCAAATTCTGCTCTTACTTATGAGAGATGGGTGAGGAGGGTGAAGAAAGCAAGGCGGGGAGGGCAGGGATGAGATGGTGGAGAGGGTGCAGGAGATGGCGACAGTCACAGCGAAGCGAGGTACAGCTGCGGGCTCAGTGTGGTCAGAGCGATGCACCGCAGGCCCAGCAGTGTGTGTTCCCCCCACCTCTACTCCCAACCTCCCTTAATCATCCGTCCCTATTTCCCCCTCCATACTCCCCACGTCTTCCTCCCTCTCTATGCCCCCCACCAGGGCCCTCTATTCCTTCCATTTCTCCTACCCACTCTCCTGTTTATTTGTGCTTTACTCTTTTACAGTTAACCAGTTCTCAATCCATGCCAGTAAATTACCCAATATTCTGTGGTTATTTACAGTGCTTTGAGTGGTGCCTTATCATAAGCCTTCTGAAAGTGCAAATACACGACAATCGATTTTCATTTATTCTGCTCTTAACTATTTTCCAAGTGCTCTGTTAACAGTTCTCCAATTATGTGCTCCATTGTTTTACCTGCTAATGTCAGATCACTGGTGCCATTTGGTAATTCACTGTTGTCTGTCTTGTTTCATAAATGTTGCCGTTATCTTCCAATCTTTGGCAATCATCCAGAACTCATAGAATTTAGAGAGTATAACCTGACAACCAGGTTATACTCTTATGTATGGAGACACAAGCAACTGCAAATGCTGGAACCTTGAGCAAAATAAAGCACTGGAATAACGTGGTGGGTCAGGCAGCATTTGTGGAAGGAATGGATAGGTATTATTATGGGTTGGGGCCCGAAATGTCACCTGTCCATTGCCTCCCCAGATGCTGCCTGACCTGCTGAGTTGCTCCAGCACTTTGTCCACTAGGTAGAGAACCCAAAACCTAGGTTGCATATCAATAGTGTCCAATGATTTACCAACCTTTGGTCCAATTAATTTCTCCAATATTATCATGTCACCAATGATAATTTATTTGAGCTCCTCATATACTTTAATGCTCCTTTAATTTTCAATATATTCTTTGCAGATGGGCACAAAATTTTGGTAAATTGGGATGCCCCAAAGTGGATATCAAGCAAAATTGAACAGTGCATCTCAGTGGTGCTGTGAGAGTTTATGGGCGAGATGTTTTAAGGAATTATGTGGAAAGCATTCAGGGGATTTAATCCAGAAACTAGACATTATTGGACTGGGAATTAGTTTGATTTGCTAAACAGAAGTGTGATGGGTAAATAGGAGCTAGGATACCAGCAGCAGAAAGAGTTGGTGTAATTTCTGAAATACATGGTTGCACAGTTTCATTTGTAGAGCAATTTGATACCAAGTCCCCACAAGTTAATTCTCCATGTATGTCGCTACATGGAGCTCAGCATTCATTACCATGGTGATCAAGTTAGGACATTGGTTATAATGTATTAACTGTAATCCCTGCTTCAGGCAGTTCAATTAGCAGTTGTCCTCTATGATGTGATATTTAAAACCGCTGATTCCGTTGGAGTCACAAGCAGTCAGCTGTGGGGCCTTGGTTTATTTGTCTAGGCGTGGAATTCTTGATCAACTGTTTATCAGGTTTATTTCCTAAAGTATATGTTGGTTTTACTATCTATTGTGTACAGCAGGGTAGTAACACTAATGCATGTATAAAACTTGTAGGGGCAGTACTGAGATCTTGGACCTTGCATTATTAATTTTAAGGCTTGATAGAACAATAGTTCCCTGGGTAATTGTTTTCAATTTGGTAATCAGAGACCAAAATCTTATCTATTTTTATTAAATATGATTTGTATAGGAGATGGGTTGAGATGAGCTCCTGGACAATTCTTTAAATCTGATCTGTTGTAGGGAATTTGTTAACATAACTCAATGGGTTGACTTAGTCAAAGATCTGTTGTTGGTAAGTCAGTGAAATAAATCTTGAACGCAGAGTACAACTTGCTGACAACTCAGTAAGAGCTGACACTGCTACATTTCTAGACAGATTGTGTGGGGAAAAGTCTCGGCTTGAACTGATCACCCACATTTTTTCATGTAAGGCTCTATAATTGCACACTACTCTTTGATTTTTTTAAAGAAGTGTTAATAAAGTAGGCGTTAATTGGATTGGATTCAGAAGGTGTTCATATGTTGCCTGACTTGAAAGAATTATTCAGTCCCTGTTATCTCAGCTACAATGCATTACATTTTGACAACTTTTATTTCAGTCTATTGCTGTGATGATAAGCATTTCATTAAAAGTGAATCGGTGTTGAATGTATAGTAATAAAAAAAGAACCAGTAGGATGAGACATTATTTTGCTTTGTCAAATCTGGGTTGAAAGCAATGCTGTAACTGTCAGGTTGCACCAAAGGCCATGCCACTCTTGACAGAGTTTCCTGCGATTCCTGACATATGTCTGAATGTTACAATGGCACAAAACAAGTGGAAATCAGCATTAACTATCATAGCCTGTTGTAAGGCACCACATTTACCCTTGTTCTTTGGACAAGGTATTCTTCATGAAATATTGCTTAAGACTTCCATGTTTAAAAATGAAAGCTTTGAGTTTTTTAAGGCACACTAGTTACCATAAAGATGCATTGAGAGATACTGGAATGACACACTAAGTCTCAGGATGTGAAATAAGCATGCCTGTTGCCCCTCACATTTATGTAACATTCATTTTGTAATTTAGCTTGAAGTTATATTAATTACCTATTTTGAACAAACCGTTTGGATCTAGTTTGGACATAACCTAAAAAATGTGCTGAAGCTCATGTTTAAATTAATCTTTTGCTGCATCAGATAAAATACAAACTGCATATCATAAATCTCGTAGGTAGATACAAATGCTGGAGAAACTCAGCGGGTGAGGCAGCATCTATGGAGCGAAGGAAATAGGTGACGTTTCGGGTTGAGACGACCCAAAACGTCACCTATTCCCTCGCTCCATAGATGCTGCCTCACCCGCTGAGTTTCCACAGCATTTTTATCTACCTTTGATTTTTGCAGCATCTGCAGTTCCTTGTTAATCATAAGTCTTGTTTTCACTGGAATTTAGAAGGATGAGTATATTTAAGTCTTATCAATTTTCCTTTTTTAAGCCATTGGACAATTAAAAGCCCAAGTAAATAATGTGATATTAGTGATGAGGCTCTTAATGCTGGATTTGTGTTCTTGTTTAAAAAAAAACTCCAGCTGAGCAATGATGCGTCGTGATTCCTGTCCGCTTGACTGTAAGGTCTATGTGGGTGACCTGGGAACCAATGGAAACAAGACGGAGCTGGAGCGCTCATTCAGCTACTATGGACCCCTGAGGAATGTGTGGGTTGCACGGAACCCCCCTGGCTTTGCATTTATAGAATTTGAAGACCCCCGTGATGCAGCAGATGCTGTACGAGAGTTGGATGGCAGGTAATAAGCTCAGCAGTTTAAATGCAATATTCTTGATGTTCTGCCACTGTTGTTATTCATAAGATGCACAAATGTACCGTCAATATGCTATTGCGAGGGATTCATAAAATCACATTTGCACAAATGTTACTCTCTAAGTTTTTGTATGTAATAGCTTCCAATCTCCCGAGTCTAAAGAATGTTTTGCCAATTTTTTCTTGTACCAGTTCGACATATTTTGAAATTGCAGGCTATTATCAGGTATTCTGCATTGAATATCCTCTATGATGGTAACATTAGAAATCCACAAGTGGTGTGCATAGGGGCCAACAGTCTTGAGTGTGCATTTTCCATTACATTTATAATTCAAAGACAATTTAGATCTGTATGTTCTTTGTGTTGCAATTGATGAGCTCTTAATGTGGCCCTTAAACGGGTGATAGAAATTTGATAATAGAAAAGATTAGAAATACACGGAGTTTGAAATGTAGAGGAAATGTTTGAGTGAGGGGCAATAGAAGGAAAAGTCAACTTAATGGTTTAGGAGGAAGGAGTGATTGAATGCCAAGACGGTGATGATGCAATAAGATGTAAAGTAATAAAGGATTGGTTGTAAACCAAAGAAGCAGAATCATTATCTGAAATTACCTCAGTCTGAAGAAGGGTCTCAACCCGAAAAGTCACCCATTCCTTCTCTCCAGAGATGCTGCCTGTCCCACTGAGTTACTCCAGCATTTCGTCTCCACGGTTTAAACCAACATCTCCAGTTCTTTCCTACATATTAGAGCAAATTCTGCCCAAAACAGATGAGAGACTCTGTGTGAAAGAGAGAGAGGGGGAGAGAGGATGGAGAGGATGGAAAATCAATTTTAGACATTTTTAATCTCTTTCTGTAGATCACAGCAATGAAGGAGGAAAGTCTATCCTTGCCTGGATCTCACAGGGAGCAAATGAAGGGAGGGAGAAAAATACTGGTGTGAAGTTTAATACTTGCCGGGCGAATGCTTACTGATGGGCCGAAGGGACTCCTGGGCTAGTACATGCCTGATGGGCCGAAGGGGCTCTTTTTTTAGCGTGAAATCTCAGTGAAAGGCACTTTACCTGGCCTGGCACGGGCCTTTTGGGCCAAAATGCTGCTCCTGGGCTAATACGGGCATGTTGGGCAAAAGGGACTGGATTCTCGGCTGATAGAGGCCTTGTGGGCTGAAATTAGTGGTTTCAGGCAGGCCAAACAACTCATTTCATTTCATTTCCAATTGCATTGCAGTTTCAAGTACAGGGCAGGCCAAATAGCTCATTGCATTTATTTCATTCCATTGCCATTGCACTTTCAAGCACAGGGCAGGCCAAGCCAAACAGCTGATTGCATTTTCACTTAATTTCCATTGCCATTGCACTTTCAAGCACAGGGCAGGCTCAAGCCAAACAGCTGATTGCATTTTCACTTTATTTCCATTGCCATTGCAGTTTCAAGCACAGGGCAGGCTCAAGCCAAACAGCTGATTGCATTTTCACTTAATTTCCATTGCCATTGCACTTTCAAGCACAGGGCAGGCTCAAGCCAAACAGCTGATTGCATTTTCACTTTATTTCCATTGCCATTGCAGTTTCAAGCACAGGGCAGGCCAAACAACACATTTCATTTTCATTAAGGCCTAACAAATCATTTATTCAAGTACATTGCATACCCGCACTCTGTAGTTTCCCAGCTCAGACAGAGAGCCGTGACCTCTCCCTCGCCATCTTGCAGACAGTCTGAGCCACGCCCACACTTCTGGGTTTCATAGTCTTCCCCCCCCCCCCAACCCCCACCGGAAGGGGCGTGGCCTTTATGGCAGTGATTGACAGGAAAGAATATCAAGATTTTTAAAACACTAATAAGTTTTATTTTTCATCTATGGGGGAAAAATCCTCGGGGCCTGTGCAGCGGAGGAGGACTGAGTAAGAGAGCCAAAAAATCAGTCATATGTGGCAGCGTTTTTTTCTAAAATCAAAGCCCAGTGCAAACAGGAAGTGGTCAAGATGAGACTTAATTATATAGATTATGTCCAACATAGACATCATGAGCCAAAGGGCATCGTCAATGTTCCATGGTGGAAGTTGTCATCGATAGTGCTATTAAATGGTACTTGCTCACCAACATCCAGTTTGGGTTTTGCTAGGAACATTTCATGCCAAACCTCATTATGTCTTTGGTTCAAACATGAATTAAAGAGGTAAATTCCAGAGGTGGCATCTACAGTTACTTTGGTCTTCCTATTAAATCTCTGCCCCTGCTTGGTGGTGTTTCTGTCTATTGAGATGACAAGTGGATTTTGGAAGCAGTGTCACCTGATCAACTTGCAATGTATAACATTGTCTTTGAGGAATAATGGGTGCTCTGTCATGTTGATATTAAGTTGTCCCGGAGAAACGGACACTTTTTCACTTTGAAGGTACTTTCTCTGACAGTTTGCCTCTTACTGACTATTATAGAACTTTGTGTGGAGTTCGTGTCCGAGTGGAGCTGTCCTCTGGTGAAAGGAGGAAGCGTTATCGTGGCCCACCGCCACCCTGGACCAGACGTCCGCGTTACGATGATTCCCGTTATCGCAGCCCACAAAGGCGACGTTACTCGAGGTGAGAGTGAATCCATTCACGGTAACGTAGCATTTTTACCCCAACCTTGTGTGAGCTGAAACTGTGATGGGACGGACCCCATGTGTGAGGTCCCTAATCTGTAGATGGTTACAGCGGGCCTCTGGTAAGGATTGACAAGGCTGAGTATTTTCTAGCTGCTAGTTCGCCATATTTTTTTGTAATTCTGAAAATAGGAAGACCAGGCAAGTTAATATTAAGATCTGCATGTTTTGTCACTGTTACACTGAATCCGCCTTGCCACATTGTTCATGTGTGTCCTTGGCTTGCACTCTGTGTATCTTTGAGAGCTTAAATTTCTCTGTATTATAATGGGAGATGTCAGTCAGTGTATTCCTTGGAATATCTGAAATTCATTTACTTTTATCTTAGAGATTGCTGTGTTTTATAAATCATTTTTTATTACCCATTCTGCATCTTTTAAAAACCCCTAATCATCCTCTCGGCTGTGTTGTCAGCTGCCTCAGTCTACCTTTCGATCCCATTGAATGTCAGTTGAAGGTGCCAATTGGACAACTAATTTAAACGCATGGGATAATTAGACACATCGAAGCATGTAATTAAATTTCATAATTGACACCAGAAATTTACAGATTGCCTCAAGTATATTATGAATAAATAGATTGGACTGAATGTAGAGACCTAGAAAGGAGCCCAGCTGTAACAGACTGATAGTAAACTGTTTGCACAACGGCAATAATACTATACCAAGGCTCAATCCAGCTTGAACAAAAATAATGCATTCAAAATACTATCTGTTAAAAAAAAATAATTGATTAACTTGTCATCCATATGACATCCAGATTGAAATAGGTCCTATAAGCTCAAAGATTTGACTAGTCATATACACCAGGGTGCCATGAAATTCCTTGTTCACATGAAGCTTATAGTTATTCATGATGATAAATACAACAATGAATATGAGCAAAACAGCAGAATGGTGGGAAATTGTAGTGCAAAAGAATATTAAAGTACAACTGCAGAATAACCAAATGAGGTAGAGTAAGCGTACATGGCAGCATCTGAGGGAATGGAGTGTGGAATAGGTGATTGGCTCACAAATCAGAGCAGTGAAGAAGGTGGTGTTTGCTGCAAGTCTGAACACCTGAGCTTCCAAGCTCCTGCATCTTCTCCCAGAAGCAGAAGAGAGAAGAATGAATGGTCAGGGTGACAGACACTTCATGACTTCCTGATGCAACACACTATGAAGATGCACTGGGTGGAGGGCGTGGCAATCCTGTGAAAGACTGGGCTATGTTCACCACTCTACTCTCTGCAGGTTCAAACAGTTAAGAGCAGAACAGTTGTCATACCAGACTTGCCAAACATCCTGGCAGAATACTTCTCACGGCAGGTCTGTAGAAATTTGAGAGGATCCTTGTGGGCCTGCCGAATCTTCTCAGACGCATAAGAAAGTAAATACGCTGATGCTCTTTCTTGATCACCACTTCTGTGCGATGGACCAAGTTAACTGCTGGTGAGGGTACACAAAAGGCTGGAGAAACTCAGCGGGTGCAGCAGCATCTAAGGAGCGAAGGAGATAGGCAACTTTTCGGGCCGAAACCCTTCTTCAGACAAGTGCTGGTGATATTGATGCCTGTGAACTTGAAGTTGTCAGCCTCCTTTACAGCAGCTTTGATGAGAAAAGAGTTGTGGTCACTCCCTTGTTTACTTAGGTCGGCAATGACATTCTTATGCCTTTCTGATAAGGCCTTGTTTATTGTCCTGGCACCACAGCACAAGGTTCTCTGTTGCTTTCCTGAACTTTGTCTTATCTATGCAGTTCTGCCTGGCTGACAACATTGGTATCATCTTGGACTTGGTCCTCCAAAATATTCCAACTGGAATTTAAACTGGAGGTGGTGAAGGGAGGAGTTTAGCCAGAGAGGGTTATTGGGAAGCAAGGTGCCACTTTAAATTTAGTTGCATTTGGCTGGGCAACCGTGTTTTGGTGGAGATTATTCCATGCTTTAATAGTGCGTGGGAAGAATGAATTGCTGTACACATCTGTCTTTGTGGCTGGGATCAAATGCCCTCGTCTGCTCCTAATTGGTTTGGGGTTGGTGTAGGTCTTGTGATCTATGTCTAGCTGACCATTTAACATTTTGTAAATGTAACAGACGCTTCACGTCTATCTTGGAGAGGGTTCCACCCCAGAAAATTCAGAAGTTTGGTGACACTTGCTTCTCTCTCATAGGTGTTAGTAACAAATCGAGCGGCCTGTCTTTGGACACGTTCGATGGATGAAATGTTTTTATCTGTGTATGGGTCCCAAGCTGCAACTGCGTAGTCCAGATGAGGTCTAACGAGGGTGAAATACAACTTCTTCTTGACAGAAGCTGAACAATGATGGAAGTTGCGCCTCGGGAAGTTTAGGACGCCTGTTGCTTTCACTGTTGCATGATGTGTCTGACCGTTCCAACGTAGATCATTCTGCAATTTGATGCCAAGATACTTGGTTTGTTTGGTTTCTTCAAGGGTGACACCAAGTATGTTGTAAGATGTGACGCCTGGATTCCTCTTTCTGGTGACACGCATGGTTTCACATTTAGAAGGGTTGAACTGCATGCCCCATTGTTGTGACCACTCGACCATAGTATCGAGATCTTTTTGGACAGCATCTTCATCATCAGCTGACTTAATTGGATGGTACAGCCAATTAAATTAAATTTAAAGATGGAGTTGGCCATTGTACTTGACTACATAGTCATGAGGGTGCAGGGTGTAGAGCAAAGGGCTGAACACATGCTCTGAGGGGAACAAGTGTTGACGTTCATGGTGGAGGAAATGTTATGACCAATTCTAATGACCAAAACAGGTCTGCCGATCAAGACATCCCAAAGGCGGTTGCAGGTGTAGCCCCCAAAGCATAGAGGTTTATGGACGGTAGATAAAATGCTGGAGAAACTCAGCGGGTGAGGCAGCATCTATGGAGCGAAGGAATAGGGATGAGTGTGATATGGTGCTAAAGGCTACGCTGCAGTTGATGAATAGCACCTTGGCATAGGTGTCCTTATTGTCAAAGTGAACCAGGGCTAATTGTATTGCAAGTGATGGTGTCCTTGGAAGACCCTATTTTACCTGCATATGAATTACAGGGGTTTAGGTTGTCTTGAAGAATGCCGCTGATACGGTCCATTACTAGTCTTTCAAAGCACTTCATCATGGTTGATGTTGGGGGCTACTGGTAACGGTAGTTTTTGAGGCTAATCACTTCTCTTGGGAGCTGGAATGAAGGAGGTTTTCTTGAAGTGGATGGAGACAGTAGACTGTTGAAGTGAGAGGTTGAAGATGTCGACGAAGGCTGTGGCCAGTTGATTGGCATGTGCCATTGATTGGCACCTATCCACAGACTCCTTCCGGGGAAACCCCTTTCCGAGAATGTTCCCTCGTCGAAGCAGACAGGTCTTCTGCCACCGAAATGTATGGAACCAAGTCGGCAAAGGGGCATGGCTAGGCGGAGCTATGTTTGCTTGTTCAAAAACGATGTAAAGCATTATGCTCATCTGGCGGAGATGCGTCTTTGCTAAACATTGCTCCCAATTTTGGCTTGTAACCTATGGTATTCTCACCTGGCCACTGTCGCCCGGCATCAACTTGATTAAATTGAGCTTCGAGCTTGTTTTGGCATCCCCGAGTCTTGCAGAGTTCATACCTGGCCTTGCAGGATCATGCTCTTTGAAAGCCTCGAATCTGAAGATGAACTCCTTGTTCATCGTAGGAATGTGGTTCGAATAGATCCTAGTTGTCTTCGTTAGAAGGCAATCATCAATACATTTCTTGACTAATCCGTTGATGACAGGCGTACTCATTCAAGCTGGCTGACGCGGTCTTGGACGTGTTCCAGTCCCAACTCAAGGCAAAGTAAAGTAAAGTAAAGCACTCTACAGGGTGAAAATATTTAACGACCACAGTTAATCATTTCTGCAAAGTCTTAAAGCTTTGGGTAAGGTTCCCAGTACCACAGCAGCCCTGTATTATTGTTTTATGAAGCTTTGAATAACAATGTATGATCTTAATTACATGGTTTGAATTTTCATTCAATATAACTAATGAACTCTGAGCGATTTCAAGGCAGCAGATGTTAGAATCGTAAATCACAGTCTGTTAAATGCTTTGTTATCATCAGGATCCTAAAGAAATTACTGCCTTGAAGATGTTCTCTTGTGTTTTATAACATAATGTTTTCTCATGCCTCAATGTTTCTGGCATAATTATACAACCAATAAATGCCTCCATGAGGACAAATTATTCAGCATGCAGTTCACTGTGATTGCAAGAGGATGGGCCTACTGCAGATTTAGGGCATTGTGGGGATGGCGCTAAAGTTAACAAGTCTTGTTTTCATTAAGATTAGAAAGAGTAGGAGCTAATAGATTCGTTTGTCCTCTGTTCCCGATAGCTTCATGATGAAGTAGACGCGTGATGATTGATAGGGGAGGATAAGATGAGTCGCTTTGTACACAAACTTTCTTGAATTCTCTTCCTCCATTAATCCATTTGCAAGACTACTGAAGCAGGAAATTATCTGAGCGAAGAAAAATAGCTCTTAAAAAAGATCTGCTCCATGTGAACCTGTAAATAATCGACTTGAGGTATTAACATAGGGCAGGGCATAACCTCTCAAAAGCAAAATCTAGTAGATGCTGGAGATCTGAAGTAAAACAGAACGTGCTGCAAGTACTGCGCAAGTCGAGCGGCAATTATGAAGAGATGGGAGAGAAAGCACATTAACTTTCCAGTGGCTTTTCATAAGTATGCGATCAAAGGCCTGGATCTGCAATGGAAGGTCAGACTTGAAATGTTAATTGTCTTCCCCTTATCGATGTTGTCTGGCTTGCTCCAGCATTTTGCTTTAAACTAAATTCCCACCTTGCCATGAATGGCCTTGACAAGAATTATTCCCATTGCTATGATTGCACCTCTGTTAATTAGAGCTTCCTATTTCTACTTGTTGTACTTTATTCAGTAGAAAATAGGAATGCTTTGCAAAGCCTCTTCATATTTGAAAAAAGTTACCCATCTTTCCTTTTGAAATTATTTCTTGTTCTTTCCCCATCTCCTCCCAATACCTTTCCTCAACGCAGAGGGTGTAACTGAGATCAGAGTCTTTGAGAAAACGATCTTCACTGCATTTGTTCTATTAATCTAACATATAATTATAAAAAATTGTTACAACAAAACTGCAATAGAAGACATTGGATTGTTAGGGGAGCCTTTAACATTTTTAAGATAGTTTAAAATAACTTTGATACATTCCTTTGTTTTCACCTTCTGCAACTACATGTTGCAGTGTCTTATTAAGATAAATTGTTTAAATAGCTGATGTATGTCATGACGGTTCTAGAGGTCATATTCTAACTAGTTATTAAAATATAATAGGCTGCAACATTGCAGGAACGTGGAGTTTATTCTCTGTATATGCTTTGCTAAATTAATATTTTTGTACTTGTACTGACTAAAATGTTCTTAAGTAGTACAGTGAGCACTTCTTTGTAATTGTGCAAATTTTTATTGCTTTAATGGATGGTATTCAAAAATAGTCTGATTTGAAACAATCAGTTGAAGTTTCATTATATTTAAATGTTAAGCCACGATCCCAAGTAAGATTGTTTTATGGTGACCACTCTCTTATGAATGCTGACAATACAGATTGCAGGCCAATTCTTCTGCCTTCAAATCATTTGTGCATCTCGGGTACATCTGGCTATCTCGTCGGAAAAGGTCGCTGGAGATTGAACAAGGCCACCAGCCCTGGCTTTGACTTGTTCCTTTTATGGAAGCTGTTAGGCCAGTTGGATTTTTTTTTTTGCCCCAGCTAACGATAGTTAAGTCATTTCAAAGCAGGTGTTAAATTTGAGGTTTTATATCACAGTGGGGCCGGTTAGCTTTTGGGATTTTAATTTTGCATTTAGAGATGGCGTCACAGTTATCAATCTTGGCACGGTCCTTAAGAATTCATTTGGCCCTGTTGGTCACTCAATGATTCTGAATCAGTGCTGAGTCAGGCCATTTTTTGACAAGTCTGCTATTTTATATGGCCCTTTTTTAATTCATCCCAAGGATGCGAGTTAGAGAGCATTTAATAACCTGTCCCTAATGGTTCTTGAGAATGTGATGGTGAGTTCCTTTCTTGAACCACTGCAAACCTTGAGGTATGGGTATACCCACAATGTTGTAGTGCTCCAGAGATAGTGTTCCAGGTTTTGACCCGATGTCACGTGACCCGATGCCACATTTTTAAGGAACAAGGTCACCTTGCTTAGGTTTGTGACTGCCCAAAATAATGCACTTCAACACGAGTGTAATGACCCTCTCTGAAATGTTATAGGGGAGATGGGAAATGATTGGAGCTTAGTAGATTCAGGGAAAACGTAATGTTTGGGCTCGACACTGATAATATGACTGCTCGACTTCTTAAAAATTGACACACCGTTTTTTCTTTGTTTTTTCATATATTCAGTGTTGGATGATGTTTTAGAATCTAATACTGGTGTGTATGTGTGTATTAGAAAGTTAAGTTAAATGAAAATGCATCATGATTGGTTAGATAGTAACTGGTGTTTCTGTGCATTTTTTTTTCTTTTGATGAAATGTGCAGTTGAAACCCACGCACTCACCCCCTGCCCCCTTTCAGAGAGCGTCCACTTCTCCGAGTCTGCATTAGCCAATCAACTGGTTGTGTCTACATCAGGGGATCAGCGCGTCCCAATCTAAACGAACGCCTCACACTTCAAATGTCCAGCATTCACGTGTGTCTGTGAGTGTGTGCAACCGAATGACCAACCGCTGGACCGACAAGCTTGTGTCTTTTCCTGCGTACCCCAGCACGCTGTTCATAAACAACCATCCCTTCTCTACTGTTTCTGCCGGCAGCCATAACGACCAAAACAGCCAACGGGGGAAAAAATTACCATCTGAAATCCTCTCGATCCATCAGTGGGGTGTGGTTGTCCGCCAGCCTTTGCAAACCCAAGGCCTGCATCGGCAGTAAACTGGTACCAACGCACTCTAAAAGGGGCTGCTTCGATTGGTCTCCATGCCAATACACAGCAGATAAATTAATACAATTTTTTATTTAATTCTACACTTTACATCGTGCATGAATCCAGATGGTCAGGGCCCCCTTTTTCCTTCCCACCACCATCGTCACACGACACGCCCTGCAGATGGCTGTTGATTTGTTATAATGTTGACCATTCTAGTAAGTTTTATCTGCCTTTTACATTTTTAATTGAGAATTCACTTTTGTGTTTTCACAATCCCGTCCCTTTGGTTTTTCCAATCCCTTTCACTCTTGGCTCTTTGATGCTTCTATTGGGCTGATACCTGCAACTTCTGGAATGTGAACCAATTGCTGCTACAATGTTGTGACTATCCCTGACCGGTTAGTTAGTCTCTTAAGGAAAACCAAATACTTTAAAACACACACTATTCTTAAGCAGGCATTGCACTCAAGATGATCCTCTTGAATGCAAGTGGACCTGCTGTGCATTTCTAGTTTTGTTATTTTTCAAATTGTTAACTAGTCCTAAAATTATTTATATTCTGGCATAATATGCAAGTCCAAAACCCCACCAACTAAAGCAAATACAAGTTTCACTTTGTGGAACAACTTGATTGCTGTTTTTGGCCTCTCCAACAGATCTGTAATAAAAATAATATTGGATCATTTAGCTGGGACATGTATGTTCCTTTTCATTCCTCCCACAAAAATATGACAAGGAAATATTTTCAAGTGATTTGATTATCTCAATTTCTATAGAAGGGCAGGACAACCCCATGTGTTGTTCCTGAAATGTTTCTTCTGAAATGAGGATGTTGTTAGTTGCGAAAGTGCTAATGCCCATATCTCTCATCAGTGCCTCGTGCAGAGTGTTTGCATGTTCTGGAGCATGTAGCTAGGCCAGGATTGATGGACCGTTGCCCTCTGCCCCTCGGTAGTGACAAAGGAACAAAAGGTTGGCTTTGAGCCCAAGCAGATAGGGAAGTTAATTAGAGTTGATATTAACCCCATATGCCTAATCTAAAACTGTGTGCAGGAAGGATAAACTAACTTTGGAAATAGCCCAGAAGAGTTTTGCCCAGAATATTTTCTGAAATGAGAATGCTGGGGTGGGGGGGGGGGGGGGGGGGGGGGGGGGGGGGGGGGGGGGGGGAGGAAATCAGATTTTAATCTTTCGGAGCGTAGAAAAATAAATCTTATTGAGATCCGCAGAATAAGATGTAGATAGATTTCCACGTGTAGACACAATAAAAACCATCACAACAATATGTAGTTGAAGGCTATTATGCTTGAGTGTCAGTGGCCACTGCATATCTGACAGTTAAGTAACAGCTCCTTCTAAATGGATCTTTTTAGTAACAGTGCATTTTGTTCATCAACTAATTGATCAGCACGTACCTTCACAATCCAGACTTTGCAGGTTGCAATTTGTTTTATATTAATCAGCAAATCAACTGGGAGGGCAGTGTAGCCCAAATCAAAGATTTGTTGGGCTGCTTTCAGTGCTGGTGTTGGGCCTCAGCACGATTCTTAAGTTCTAACAAGTTAATTTTTCTTAGAAGTAACTTAATATTTTGCCATGGTGAAGATGTCTTCCAGTAATTGGTTAAATGGCCGGGTGTGATAATTTGTGTAAGAGATTGACCCAGATGTCGGTAAAGATGTCTGATGATATTGGTGTTGGAAGTGGTTGTTGCGGGAAGCTGTCCTTGCTGCCATTCCAAACAAGGTGAGTGTGCGTGTTATGTTCACTGCTTGCAGGTGCTTGTAGTCATGGTGAAAGTGACCTTGATTAGGGAATGGCCAGTTGACCATCAGATCCTTGTGCACGTGTTTAATAGGGGAGTAGACATTTGCACTGTTTCAGGGGTCAGATGATCCATTTCACAGGCTCAAAATGATAATTAGACTGATTTGTTCAGTGTTATATACACAAGCAAGATACAAGCTACAAGAGAGTTTATTGTCATGTGCCCCAGATGGGACAATTAAATTCTTGCTTTGCATCAACACAACAGAATATAGAAGGCATGGTAGTTAGTTGGGTAATATTCCTATAATTTCTTGATGTTTCAACATAAATTCCAAGAAATATAGTATGCATGGAGTTTGTCAGAAAATTGCAATTTACTTTAATACGCTGCTGATGAAAGAGTAGATTTAAGGTTTTGAGAGAGCATGGGGAAAGTGCACGTCCAATAATATCTACAGTTAATGCTGAAGTCCGTGGGATAATCATGAGACTCTTGAGCTCCTGCATGTGTGGAGAGAATGATCTTTCTTTCATTTGGCAGTGTTCTAATATATACATTTTATTCAGAAGAAGGCATTTGCACAACATAAAACTTGGCTCATTTAACTTGCTTTTACTTGTTCATTTTTCAGGTTATGGGCATTACTGGCAAACCAGCATTTGTTTTTCAACTAGTTGCTTCTGAAGGTATTGGTGTGACAACCTTTGGTCTGCTGCAGCCCTCCTGTTAAAGGTATTCCCATGAAACACGTGGATAGGGATTCCTGGATTTAGATCCCGTCATGCCAAAGGAACGGCCGAACAGTTCCCAGTCAGGATGGCGGGTGTCTGATTGGGATGGGAAGCTGCAGTTGCTGGCGGTATTTCCACTGCGCCTGCCGTCCTTGTCCCTCGTGTTGGTAGAGCTTGTGGGTTTTGTAGATGCTGTCGGAATAATTTTGGTGAGTAACTTCTGTGTGTTTGTTGATGGCATGTACTGCAGCCACTGTGCTCGGGAATACACGGGTAGAGTGGATAGGATGCCAGTCAATCAGTTGTTTGTTCCGAGTATTACCAAGCTACTTGAGATCTTCAGCCAGGAGGTAGAACAAATTCTAAATGGTGCAGTGTAGATGGTGGAAAGGGATGGCACTGATGTGAAACAGGATATCCAGTCTTTGACCTTTCACTGAACGACAGTACTGATATGGCTTATGCAGTTATGTTTTGGTGAGTGACATTTCCCAGAATGTTGATGGTGTGAGAATCAATGATAATACTATTGAAGAACTTCAAGTATAGTTTGTTAAAAGGAGCTGGAGTGTTGAAAAGACTGTCACAGAGGAGTGGTAAGCTGGTGCATTGCTTCATTGACAGTGAATTTTCCCCCATTTGCCTAAATTGAAGGTAAAATGCTCTTTATCTGGAAGGGTAAAACACAATGCTGAAGTAACTCAACGGGTCAGACATCATCATCTGCGGCAGGAATGGATAGGCAACGTTTCAGGTCAGGACCCTTTAGACAGCAGAGGGTGGGAGGGAGACGTCGGTCATTGCCTGTTACATATGGAGTTGTAACGATCGCCAGTGGAAGCCATTGGTCTGCATCTTTTAAGGAGAGAGACTTCAGAAGTGAGTAGACTCAGGGCTAATGTCATTTTAAAATTATGTACTAGTTCCTCAATTGGTTACTGCCTCTTCAAGGTCCGGTTGACTACACTGCACACTGTTTGTTATTTGAGTTAAAGGGGAGGGCGGTCACAATTTGTGTTTCACCCAAAAGATTAACCTGTAAGTGCCAATGAAATGCTCTAGATGATGATGGTGCTCTTCTGGAATAAAGTTTTGATTAACTATCTTCTCGATGTGGTTGCTCTACCACGATAACTTGGTTAAACTTCAAGTACATATAATGAAGTGGGTACATGTTCTACATCGTGGATTTAAGAGATTTTCTTCCCTGTGTACTTTGTGCATCAGGAAGGCATGTTCAATCTTTTTAAGTTGGCAAATTCTGTGCATTTGTTCACAGACTAATTCAGAAAGCGCACTAACATCATTGAGAGTGAAATGGTTGCTATGTGATTCTGGTTTGTATTAAACCGGCTTGATATTTTTCATTCTTATGGTGTTCCCCCACCCCCTCACATTTAATAAGATCCATCTAGTGGAATTTGTGATGCCTTGCTACAGTTAGCTCAAGGTTCTGTTTACCTTGAATCCGTTTGCTCCACTATAGGTCTCGTTCCAGGGAGAACAGGCATCGTGAGCGTTCAATTTCCAGGGACAGAGAAAGACGAGAACCATCGAGATCTTTCTCCAGGTCGCACAGGTTAGTTGTGTTAAATTTCTTAATCGGATTTCCTTCCTAATATGGTCTTTTTCAGTATTGAGTTTGCAAGAATTCAAGTAATATTCTTGCAATGGGCTGTATGTGGGCCCAAATTGGGATCTTCAGTTGGCCTTGACAAAGTTGAGTTGGATTGGAATGCCTGCATATTGTTATATGGTGGCCTTCTCCTCTCAAACTCTATGGCTGTTGATATATGTGAGATGTGGCCCACTTTTCAGTCATGCCATCTGAAACCGAGTGATAAAAAACCAACAGAACCATGGGACAGGAGCTCAATTAAACCAAAACATATGGAGTTTATTCTGCTTAAAACCCTTGTTCCAATTAATTTGCAGAATAATGTTTGAGAATATTTGAATTACCTGAACACTTAGGAATAAGAGGGTTAAATGTTTGAGTCTAAAGAATTTTTTGAAAATTGGGTCATGTTCCACTGCTGCTAATCTTAATTAAATGAAGGCAGTGTAATGTATCAGGCTCGTATCAGGCAGACGGCTGCTGTATTCCTACTCAACCTTTAAACTTACACACCTGATGGTCAAAAATAATAGCATTTATCATATAGGCTTAAATTCTGGCATAAATCTGGGCCTATATCACTAAATATTAAAGACATGTATTTGTTAGATTAGACAGATGTAGGATATATCATTTTAAAATAAATTGCAGTCAGGTGTCATAAGCTCAAGAGTTATAGGAGCAAAATTAGGCCGTTCGGCCCATTGTGTCTACTCTGCCATTCAGTCATGGCTGATCTATCTTTACCCTTCAATCCCATTCTTCTGCCTTCTCCCCATAACCTTTGATCTCTTTCATATATCCGATTGTAAATTGAAAGTTCAAAATGTGAAGTGACCAGCATTGTAAAAAAAAACAACCCACGCAACACAAAACATTAAACAGCAAAGAAATGGTGTTGTATTTGAAGTGGAATGTTTCTGACCCGATGGCAGCTTAAAATTGCCCCTGACCACTGATTCAATAATTGTTGAGTAATTTGTTGCTGATATTGGGATAAATAACATGCAAAACGACTGTCACAACAAACAGATAGCTGCATGCCATTTAGCAAATTGTGACTGCTTCTGTTATTAAAAACAATTGATGAATAGTGGGGAGGACAGAGACAATTAAGAGTTTAGTTCTAATGCACAGCATGAAGATTATAAGGTTATTTGTGCAAAGAGAAGCATATCCCACGTGGCGATGATAATTTGGGAGTCTTCCAAGTTTATGGTGAATGTGGCAATAGTAAAAGGAAACCAGCCATCATTTTGGGGTGGAAGATTGCAACCTTCCCTGTTTCAACTAATGCAATCAACTCGACGTGAACAAACGGAAGATCAAATAGAACCAGTTGTCCTTCAACTTTAGGCTGTGCACGCCACACGATAGAAGAAGAAGCCTTCATTTTGTGAACACATTTGTTGCCTGAAAATTAGTTTGGTTGTTTAGCCATTAAGTCCTGAATGCTTGACCCTGCAGTGGTGTAGGCCGAACCATCCAAGCTACAGTCTGAAGAAGGGTCTCGACCCATTCCTTCTCTCCAGAAATGCAGCCTGAGTTACTCCAGCATTTTGTGTCTACCCCCCAAAGGCTATCTTTGGTCACTGCCTTCCTTCGCATTTCCATTTGTGACCATACTGTTAGATGTCTGGTCTGTAAACACTTGAAGTTAGATTCTCCCCTATGCTGCATGTCAAAACTAACACAGACATTTAATACACATCCCTAATTGCCCCCGGAGAAGGTAATGGTTGCAATGTTCTTGATCCACTGTACGTAGTGATGCTCTCTCTACAGTGCTGTTGTAGGGAGTTGCACTATTTGGGCCCAGTGTCAATAGAGGAACATTGATTTTTTTCTTTCTTATCTTCTTAGCTTGGAAACAGCAGAGTTGAGAAGTACTGGTGTAGAAGTCTAGGCAAATTGCTGTTGTGCATTTAGTAGATAGTAGTCTCTAATCAAGCTGGATCCGGATCCGTGTTAAACCACTTTGTTGAACTGTCAATATTTTTCTGATAGTTGCAGAACACTTCACAGGAATACGTCTCTGTATTATAATTGCAAAGATTTGGCATCCACAGGTCATCACATCAACCACAAGCAATTGCCCATCAATTAATAATTAAGTTAAGATCAAAATAACAAGCATCATCCAGTAAACTGGTGGCTTTTAGGCACAGCAGCAAATTGATTCTGACTTTTCTCACAGAACTGAGCGCTAAGTGAAGTTTATAAGACTTGAGGTCCTATAATACCTTACAAGGCTAGGAGATTCTCAAAGTTGTGGTGTAACTTTTACTAAGCCTCTTCTATTTAATGCCTGAACTTTTTTTTTCTTTTCCCCTCACTTCACTACAGTCGTTCCCGATCCATTGAGAGGAAATAGTGTGTATGGTGGAGACGGCCTCTTCTCCCCTCTGGCCTCTTGGAGATGAAGGATGTCTGCAGTGCTCCTGAGATTCTACAACTGGCGAAGATTAACAAGCAGCAGAATGGGGTCGGGAGATGCTGTTTCTTTT
Source organism: Okamejei kenojei (assembly GCA_035221665.1). NCBI lineage: Eukaryota > Metazoa > Chordata > Chondrichthyes > Rajiformes > Rajidae > Okamejei > Okamejei kenojei. The sequence goes on along the minus strand of CM069167.1, from coordinate 1,801,382 downwards.
ATTCTGGTTTGAAGGATGAGCTTTAACCAGCTCACCAATTTTTGGGACTTTTTTTTAAAAACAAAAACAAAAAAAAAATTGTCATGCAAAAAAAAACTTTAAAAACTTGCTACTAATCACCAGGAAAGGGGATCAAACCAGCATTAGAGCAGGTAACAAAACCTTTTCTTGTAAGTCACCACTGTAGTTTCTTTACGTACCCAATGATGTCAACAGTTATTCATTGAATCCCTTTATGCTTTTATTAGTTAATGTCTTGCATTGCAATGTAAAGTTATTGTGACTTAAAAGGGAGTGTTTTCGCCAAGATGTCGGCACTGCTTAATAAACCCCCACCTCATAGTTTCATAACTCAATTCTTTTTACAGAAGGTGTCAGTGAGGAAGGAGTGGACAGTTTAGAGATGGGTGCATTGTCAGGTCAGTCTTTATCTTGGACTTAGAGGGTGTTAGGATTGCTTGGGGACAGGGGCGCAGAAATCTAGTTTTGGAGAATGGAGGTTTTTGTCTGCTTACTGGAGGTTGTTCATTGTGAGAAATTATTTGGGCAGTTCGAGGTAGGGGACGGCGAAGGAAGCAGTGGCCTAAACGAATTGATGCACGGCTGAAGATAGACACAAAAAATGCTGGAGTAACTCGGCATCTCTGGAGAGAAGGAATGGGTGACGTTTCAGACTGAAGAAGGGTCTCAGCCCAATAAATCACCCATTCCTTCTCTCCAGAGATGCTTTCTGTCTCGCTGAGTTACTCCAGCTTTTTGTGTCCGTCTTTGGTTGAAACCAGCATCTGCTTCCTTCCTACACATGTTGATGCACAGCTGGTCAGGTTTGATCAACAACCTGTACACGATGGGGAACCATGTTATTGCTGTTTGAGTGTTATCGTAGCCAGACCCATGTCCTTGTAATAGAACTCTGCGTGCTGCTGATTCAAAAGAGAAGATAAAACCTACTGTACAAACTGCAACAAAGTAAATGACAGCCCGGGTGGGGAGGTGTTTGTCTACTTGCCTGACCGCCAGCAGTAATCTGTCTTCAGCTTTCCTAGGGTTCATTCAGCCTTGCACCAAAACACTCCCATGAAATATGACACAATGTAGGGAGGGTGTGGAGCAGATTGTGTGCTGCTGGGCTTGTATCATTTCCTTTGATGGTGGTGGATGCTTTTGAAGAAAACATTCATTCTACACAGCTCATTTCATTTTGCTGATAACTCCCTTGGTGTATAGCTTATTCCCAGGTGTTCTGGAGATAAGTAACAGTGTGTCCCAAAGGACTGGCAATAAGCATACAACCAAAGAATGAGAAATATCTAGATTCCCCTTGACATATCTGTACTTTTCTGACCTCTTCACTCCGAGTATTTTAAAAACCCCACTTTGAGCATTGCAGCAAGCCTATCTGCAGTCGAAGCTTCAGAAAACTATCAAAAGTGTCCGGTCATCCCACGCTTGCTGGCCTTATATTCCTTGCCCCGCACTATGGGATTTGGTTTCAATAATCATTGCCTTTTGTGACCAGTTGGTTCCATTTAACTACCTGCTGTACATTTTCTGACGAATGGGTGATGTCTGTGTTATTATAAAAAAGGGAAATGATGCAGGGATAGGAGAAATCTACCACAAACACTGTAGCCTTTCATGCGTGTTTGCATTCATTTATAATGGGAGTTTTAGTGTTGCGATCAGTTTAGTGTTACATTATTGCAACAGGACATCTCAGCCTACCGACTTGGGATGATGAATTTGAGAAACATTCCTACTAATATAAGAAAAGCCTGTAACATTCTCAGTTGTCTGAGCCTACACAGACTAGTGTGTTGCTGTCTGACTAACAGAATTTTTATTATAGGACGTCATGACTGCTTTATTGACAGATGCATCTTGTTCACTAGCATCCTTATTGTTTTTTATGACGTACTTTTAAATACCAAGAGTGAGTTGATTCACCAAAGTGTCTGTCTGAAGTGCAATGAAAGGGGCGTGGAAGTTTGTGAACTTAGAATTTTGTTGCTGAATCTAACGTAGACAGTTCTGTTGCCCGTGGCTTTTGTGTCTAATTACCAATTAATTCTCCAGGTAAATGAGAATTCCCAGTTTGGTCCAATAGATATATCTGGCAGGGTAGTAAGAATGGCAATATTTATCTCCCTACTTGTTACTCCAATTAAATCTATTCCTCGTGGGATCTATTTCTTTTGGAATTAAAAAATCCAAAGGACTCTAAAGGATTGGCTGCTGCACTGATATTATTCCAGGCCTCAATCTCAAACCTTGACTTACTTTGCAAGGCTGCAATGAGCTACTCAATTCCAGAATTGAAGCTTTAGGCTCCTCGGTGTTAGTTTCCAGAACGAAGGCACTCTGAAACCTCTGCATTTCTAGGGAAAAAGCAATTAATATTTTTTTACATGGTACAGGGACTAATACCCTTGAAAAGCCAGCTAAGTGTTACCTAACAAACAACTAGAAAGCCACCTCAACTAATTAAATTTATTTTAATGGATCAGTCAGAAAAGCCATAGTTCTGGTGTCTAACTTGTATTTTCAAATCCTCAATTCTGTACCTGGTTGTTTAGGAATTAAATGATAAAAATGCTATAATATTTGAGGGTTTTCTGTGTTTTTTGGATTTAGCAATAAGATCAGCAGTCCACTAAAGGTTCTCCAACAAAAGGTATTATATGAAATGTTTTAATTTTACCATATGCTTACATTCCCTTACTCCTGTGCATTGCTCCACATTAATCCAAAGGCCACCCCGAACTAAAGCAATCTTTGCATGCAACTCCGAAAGGTGTCTTTTTACAAAGAGTCTGTACAAAGATTCAATATGTGCAAGTAGGCTGTGTCTTAATAATGGAGTGTAAACGAATTATCTGTGAACAAGTTTACCTTTGTCAACACGAGGGATTTGTGCGGGGGGAGGGAGGAGATTGCATTTGTGAAGCCATGCACTGCTGAAAGACAGGAGCCACAGTGGAGCAGATTTAGTTTAAAGGCATTAAATGGGAAAGAGATCTGCTCACAGGCTCATTACTCCTTAATTTCAAGCTTGCTTTTCATAGTACCTTTTAATAGGAACAAAGTGAGTGTTCTGTGTTTCAAAACAGACTGCTTTTGAAGGTAATGGGTATACACATTGCAAATTCCCAGTAAAGGATTTGGAACAGTTTTGTGCATTTCAAACCTGTCCCCTGAGACACTTTAACCTCGCTCTGAGAAGTCTCTTGTGTCAAAGTATCCAGGTGCATTTTGGCACAAATTTCTTGCTGTTGGACAAGCTGTTTGGTTAAATCGATTCTCTTCATTAAGTTATTGCAGGAGCTTTAGAATGCAACGTCAATGGGCCCCTTGTGTGGCACACTAGTACCTGTACTAAGAAAATGATTTATGATTGTCTAGCTGAGAATATTTTGTGGCATCTGCAAAATACAGCAGGACTCTTCTGAAGCCACTGTGGACATCTGCAGCCAAAACTCAGTAAATGACCTTTTTTTAAAAAGAAAATGACTTGATACTAGCTGGATTGATGTTTGGATTGTATCTTTTTTGTTCTGTTTTTGTCAGATTTCAAAATAAAAGTTATTACAGTCACTTTTGTCTTTTCTGATATTGTTTGTTCAGCAGGAGCAGATTCATTCTATGGATAGAGGAGTTTGAGGATTATATTCCTAATATATTACTCGTATTGATTTAACGACCGAGAAGGATGTTCAATCATAGTCAAACAGGACGTAAACAGGTGTGATGTGTCCGTGCTGACCAAGATGCCCCATCTAAGCTAGTTCCATTTGCTTGCACTTGGCCCTTTGTCCCTCCAAACCTGTTCTATCCATGTACCTATCCAAATGTTTTTTTAACTGCTGCATCTACCTGCTTCTACTTCCTTGGCAGCTTGTTTGATATACCCACCACCCTCTGTGTGAAAAGGTGTCCTCCTTCCTCTCTCAACATAAACTTATGCCTTCTAGTTCTTGCCACCCATGACAGTAGGTGCAGGAGTAGGCCCTTCGGCCCTTCAAGCCAGCACCGCCATTCAATGTGATCATGGCTGATCATCCCCAATCAGTATGGAATACTGGGAACCCCCAATCAGTATGCCCATGGAAAATACTTTGCATTCACCCTATCTGTTCCCCTCATGATTTTATACACCTCTATAGAATCACCGGGCAGTAGCATTGCTGCCTTGCAGTGCCAGAGAACTGGATTCGATCCCAACTATGGTCCCTGTCTGTACGGAGTTTATACCTTCTCACTGTGACCACATGGGTTTTCTCCGGGTGCTCTTGTTTTCTCCCACACTCCAAAGATCTACGGGTTTGAAGGTTAATTGGTTTTAATGTGCAAAATTGTCCCCAGTGGGTAGGATAGTATTAGTGTATAGGGGGGGGTCACTGGTCGGCACGTACTCGGTGGGTCGAAGGGCCTTTTTCCGCACTATCTCTAAAGTCTAAAGAATAAAGTCCTAGCCTGCCCAACCTCTCCTGATAGCTTCGGACCCGTAACAACATCCTCACACATGCTGGTTCTCGGATCAATCCCATTTCCCTCCCTCTTACATTTTGTAAAAGAAAGGAAGGTTTGTTGGGATAAGTGGTAAAAGCAGATGGATGGGGCTAACTGCATTGCTCTTGCTTGCAGTAGTGTGATGGGTCAACTTACTACCAAGAGCTTTTCCCTGTAACCAATGAAGTATATTTGATTTGCTTCAGCTAAACGGCAAGCAGTTTTAATCGGAGGTGATTTGTGGATTGGAAGAGTTTGTTCAGCACAATGTGTACATACCACGGTGGAATCCATTAAGCTGGCCAGGCACCTGCAGCACGAAAGTCGTTTATTTCTTACGAGCAGAAGATAGTTGGCAGCAAGACAGACAAGTCCATGGCTGCTGCTGAAGTAACAGGGTTTATTCTTCAACTGTCTTCCTTTTCCATTGAATCTTTAGCACAGATGTGCGCTTAGTTCCACTATTCATAAGTCTTAGGAGCTGAATTAGGCATTCGGCCCATTGAGTCTACTCCGCCATTCAATCATGGCTCTCGACCCCCATTCTCCTGCCTTCTCCCCATAACCCTTGACACCCTTATTAATTAAGAATCTGTCGACTCCACCTTACAAATATGCAGATTTATGAACATTTAGACGTGTATGGAACGAGCTGCCAGAGGAGGTTGTTGAGGCAGGTACTATTGCAACATTTAAGAAACATTTAGATAGGATACATGTGTATGAAGGAACTGCAGATGCTGGTTTAAAGCAAAGATATAAGCCGGAGTAACTCGGCGGGACAGGCAGCAGGCATCTCTGGAGACAAGGAATGGATGATGTTTTAGGGAGATAGATAAGGAAGTGTGAAGGTGTGCAAATGGCAAAAGGAATGGAGATCAAGCAAAATGTAGAATAGATCATTGTAGGCTGGGAGAAGGCAACAACAAAGCAAGTTTACAAATACACAGGACTAGATGTTAAAAATCCAAAGTATCAAATTTCAATTTACTTCCGATGGTGATGGGAGCCTTCTGCACTCACCTATGCTCCTCCGATGTTGAGAAAGGCTAGGCAGACACGTCATTGGGGTTATCAAGTGGGCACCTACTTTCATCGACAGTTCACTGATTGAACCCACGACGTCTCCAGTAGGCTCAGCGGTGCATTCTGGCATCCCAGAACCACCCCCCTCTGCATCTGTCTAGTCGGTTATTTGTCAAGCAGATAAATTATAGTCGGAGACAGTAAGACAGATACATGGATAGGTTTAGAAGGATATGTGCCAAACGGAGACAGGTGGGATTAGTGTAGATGGAACATGTTGGTTGGTGTGGGCAAGTTGGGCTGAAAGGCCTTTCAACATCGTTAGGCTGATAATGTGATGATTCAATGCTACTTTTATTGTCTCGTCTACCTACACAGGGACATTCTTTTTTTTGTGTGTGCAATTAATTGACGACTCTATTACACATCAGGCACAAACATACTAAGTATAATAGACTACACCGAGTCTGCACACGAGTCGTCATTGATGTAATCGCACCCAGGCGAAGAACAAACAGTGAGCTTGGTAAGATATTAAAAACTTTAATCTAAAGTTTTCAATCCAAATGCTTCCAAAACAAGTGTCACCACAAAACGATACCACCACAAGAGAGAGAAATAACGATGTTGGGGCAAGATGCACTGGGAATCGATTCAAGAGAGCTACTCCGAACACAATCAACACACACATGGTACTTAAGACAAACTGACCCAAAGGATGCGTACACATTGACCGTGCCAGACAGGGATATGAGGTTTGGCTTCTAACCTTTTTGTCAAAACAAAATAAATTGCAAAAAAGCACTTTATTCCCAGCTCATGGGATGCTTTAGATCTGTTTTTTTTTGATAGGTTTAAACACCTGCCTTCGCTGCTATGTTTCTGCATCAAATTCACCTTCCTTGTATCAATAGTTAAAAGATTTCAAACTGCTTTCACACTCTTCACCTCCCTCGCTGATCCATTCATATCTTTCTCTTTTGCATTGATTTTGCTCTTTGACTTCTTCTCCTTCTGTGGTCTCTTCTCCTTCTTCTCCTTGTCCGTCGCCACACTCTGTTTCCGCTCTTCCTGTTCTTGTTGCTTCTTCTCTTCCTTCTCCTTCATCTTGGCCTCCTTCTCCTGTTGCTTCTCCTCTTTTTCCCGTTGCCTCGTCTCCTTGTCCTTGGGCGCCCCCTTGTCCTTCTCTTTCTGTGCCTTATCGTCCTTCTCTAGGCGCCTCTTCTCCAGTTTCTCTTTTGACTGCCTATCCTTTTCCTTCTGTTTTTCCACTTTGTCCCTCTCCTTGTCCTCCTTGTCTTTCTGCTTCTTCTTTTCTCTCTCGCCTTTCTCCTCTTTGCCCTTCGATTTATCCTTCGTCCTGCTCTTGCTAGCATCTGACCTCTTCTTGTCACTTTTCTCCTTCTTCTCCTCCTTCGGCGGCTCTATCTCTTCCCCCTCGTCTTCGAATTCTAGAGTAGGATGTGACACTGACTTTACCCTTCGCGGTTCTTCCTGTGGCATCTTCTCTTTGGAAACCTTCTCTGCCTTCTCCCCCTTCTCTGCCTTCTCTGCCTTCTCCCCCTTCTCTGCCTTCTCCCCCTTCTCTCCCTTCTCTCCCTTGAAGAAGTTGAAACCTATTGGCCCTGTGAAGAAACACAAAGACATTTGCTCAGGTATCACAAGATTTTCCAGACTATAATTGGTGGCGTAAAATGGTTCGCTGTCTTGTTTAGTTTAGCTTAGAAATGCAGCATGGAAACTGGCTATTTTGCCCACCAATTCTAGTCCAACCATCGAGCACTCAAGTTCTATGTTTCCCCATCCACTCTTAACACCCTAGGGTGCATTTACAGAAGACAATTAAACTCCAAACCCGCATATCTTTCAGATATGGGAGGAAACCGACGCACCCAGAGGAGGTTTCCTCCCGCACGTCTTTGGAGTGCGGGAGGAAACCGGAGCGCACATAGAAAACCCACGCAGGTCACGGGGAGAACGTGCAAACTCCACACATGCTGTGAGGCACCCGACCTGGCCAATGAAATTCCTCGTATATTGCAAAGCATACTTGGCGAATAAATTCCGATTCTGAGCAACTCCACCAGTCTAGTGTTAATGGGTAAAACTGATTTCACCTCCATAATTAACCTAAATAGAGGAGCGGAACGGTGGCGCAGCGGTAGAGTTGCCTCACAGCGTCAAGAGATCCGGGTTCGATCCCGACTACGGGTGCTGTCTGTACGGAGTTTGTACGTTCTCCCCGTGACCTGCGTGGGCTTTCTATATGTGCTCTGGTTTGCTCCCACACTCCAAAGGCGTGCAGGTTTGTAGGTAAATTTGCCTCTGCAAATTGTAAATTGTCTCTAGTGTGTAGGATGGTGCTGGTGTACGGACTGATCGCTGGTTCGAGTTGTTGCCTTACAGTGTCAGAGACCCGGGTTCGATCCCGACTTCGGGTGCTGTCGTTATGGAGTTTGCACGTTCTCCCCGTGACCTGCGTGGGTTTTCTCCAAGATCTTCGGTTTCCTCCCACACTCCAAAAACATACAGGAATGCAGGTAAGTTGGCTTGGTAAATGTAACAATTATTCCTAGTGTGTGTTGATTTGCAGGGATCGTTGGTCAGCACGGACCCAGTGGGCCGAAGGGCCCGTTTCCGCACTGTATCTCTAAACTAAACTAAACTGAACTTGATCTCAGTCTCAATCAAATGTCATACCTCGAGTCTTCTTCTTTGGCTGTGGCCTGTTGGGCAAAGATCATTTTTGAAAAAAATAAGCAAAAATAGATTTATTCAAGCATTTAGAATACTATTTACAATGTTAAACAATTCAAAACAAAACCCACCACCAGGGTACAAGAAAAACAAATGTTAATTAAATATTTCCCCATCCATATTAAGGATACATTCCACCCCCCCGCAGTGCCCAGCGCTCCCCGAAATCCCCCAGGGTGCCTGTGGACAGCGGGTAGTCCCTCTCTCGTACCACCCGGGCGCAGATGTAACCCGGGAAAAGCGGCAGGCAGCCGGCTCGGGCTGAGCCCTCGTCCGCCAGGCGCCGTGACTCCCAGATGACCAGCTTGGCCAGGCCCAGGAGCAACCCAACCAGGACATCTTCAGCCCTACCCTCTCCCCTACGCACAGGGTGTCCAAAGGTCAATGGTGGTTAAGAGACAATAGACAATAGGTGCAGGAGGAGGCCATTCAGCCCATTGAGCCAGCATCGCCATTCAATGTGATCATGGCTGTTCATCCCCAATCAGTACCCCGTTCCTGCCTTCTCCCCATATCCCCTGTCTCCGCTATCTTTGAGAGCTCTGTCTAGCTCTCTTGAAATTTGCTTTGTGACATTGTGCACAAAGAATGATTGATATATTGCCTATTGTACAGCGTTCTACTTGCTATGTTTACTGCTTTATGTCCTGTTTCATGCTCGACCTATACTCTCTACTATTTACGTTCTGTTCTACGATCTCTACATTTCCCCTTCTGCTCTAGGCTCGACCCTACGAGTTACATTCCGCTCTAAGCTGTAATCTACGATTTACGTTCTGTTCTACATTCTCTACGTTCCCTGTTCTACTCTACGCTGTACTCTACGATTAAAAATTTTGCTCTCCACTCTACGTCGCTGCACGGGGGTTGTGGAGGGAGGGGGGGTTGGGGAGGGGAGGGGGGTTGGGGAGGGGAGGGGGGGGGGGTTGGGGAGGGAGGGTTGGGGAGTGAGGGTTGGGGAGGGAGGAGAGAGGGGTTGGGGGGGGGGTACCCACGGTTCGACGCGGGGCCAGGGCTCTTGCTCCTGGGAGAAGTCGGGAATGCTCTCGGTCTCGCCCTCGCTCTCGCCCGCTTTGCTGGAAGCGCTCTTCTTGCTCCTCCGGCTCTGGGTCCTCTCGCTGCAGTCTTCCGGCTTCTCGGCCTTCTCCGTCCTGTCGCCCTTCTCGCCCGGCTTGCCCTTCTTGCTCTTGTCACTCTTGTCACTCTTCTTGCTGCTCGCCCGGCTGGCCTCATAGAACTCCCTCATGCCCTGGGCTCCGTGTTACCCCGATATCACAGCAGGCCATGGGCAGGGGGAGGAAGGAGGGGGGGGGAAGTGAAAAGTTAGTCCACAAGTTGTAGGAACCGCACCTTGTACAGGAACAGCCCACTTCCCCACAACCGGAGATAGGTACAAAAAGCTGGAGGGAGTAACTCAGCTGGACAGGCAGCATCTCTGGAGAGAAGGATGGGTGACATTTCGGGTCCAGACCCTTCTTCTGACGTCTCGACTTCTTTCTCTACAGAGGTGCTGCCTGTCTCACTGAGTTACTCCCTCCAGCTTTTTATGTCTATCTTCGTTTAAAACCAGGATCTGAAGTTCCTTCTTGCACTTTCCTGCAACCATCAGGTTCATGAACCGACCCGCAGAACCCTAATCCTTCCTCGACACGGAACATAACGGACCACCTTGGGAGAGTCTAGGACCAGAGGGCACAACCTCAGAATTAAAGGACGTTCTTTTAGGAAGGAGATGAGGAGAATTTTCTTCAGTCAGAGCGTGGTGAATCTGTGCAATTATTTGCCACAGAAGGCTGTGGAGGCCAAGTCAGTGGATATTTTTAAGGCAGAGATAGATAGATTCTTGATTAGTATGGGTGTCTGGGGTTATGGGGAGAAGGCAAGAGAATGGGGTCAGGAGGGAGAGATAGATCAGCCATGATTGAATGGTGGAGTAGACTCGATGGGCCGAAAGGCCTAATTCTACTCATACTTATGACCCTATGACTCTTGCACTAATGTGGACTTTTCTTCAAAGGTTCATGTGATACAATGAGAGGTCGCGAGTGGACAAAGCAATGATGAACTGGAAGAATCAGCAGAAGGTGAGAGGGGAGGGAGCCCCAGGGTGTCCAAGCATGTACTGGTTGCCTGAAGAAAGCGCTATCGCAAGTTCACGAGGTATAGGAGTAGAATTAGGCCATTTGGCCCATCGAGTCCACTCCGCCATTCAATCATCTTAACCCATTTTCCTGCCTTTCCCCATAACCTTTGACACCCGTTCTAATGAAGATTTAAAAAAAATCTCTGCCTTTAAATTATCCACTGACTTTGTCCTCCACAGCCCTCTTGTGGCAATGAGTTCCACAGATTAACCAACCTCTGACTACAGAAGTTCCTCCTCACCTCCTTTCTAAAAGAGCGGCTGTAAATTCTGAGGCTGTGACCCGTGGTCCTAGACTCTCCCACCAGTGGCAACGTCATTTCCACATCCACTCTATCTAGGCCTTTCATTATTCCATATTAGGTTTCAATGAGGTCCCCCCTTAACCTTCTAAACTCCAGCGAGGAGAGGCTCAGTGCGGTCAAACCATGCAGTGGGTGAAGAAGGACTCTGGGTGACCTCACAAGCCAGGAGTGGGTTGGGAAGCCAGGGCTCTAAGTGGCCGGGGAGATGGTGGATGGGTGGGCAGGTCCGTCCATGGGCATATCCAAAATCCGTTTTAAATCCGTTTTAATGGGGTCTGTTAAAACAACGGTTTATCTTGCTTTCCACTCCACCCATTGTCCTTGAGTTCGACTTGAAAAGCTTTGTTTTGCAAAGCGAACAGATCAGATATTCCTCACATAAATACAGTCAAGCCAAACTCCAGTACAATAGGCAGAGCAAAGGGGAAGATACAGAGTGCAGAATATAGTTCTCAGCATTGTAGCACATCAGTTCCAGAGACAAAGTCCAATGTCCGCAATGGGGTAGAGGTGAATCGGACAGTACCCTAGCTTAGACAATAGACAATATGTGCAGGAGTAGGCCATTCGGCCCTTCGAGCCAGCACCGCCATTCAATGTGATCATGGCTGATCATCCACAATCAGTACCCTGTTCCTGCCTTCTCCCCACATCCCCTGACTCTGATAATTTTTAAGAGCCCTCTCTCTTGAAAGCATCCAGAGAACCTGCCTTCACCGCCCCCTGAGGCAGAAAATTCCACAGACTCACGACTCTCTGTGAGAAAAGTTGTTTCCTCGTCTCCGTTCAAAATGGCTTACTCCTTATTCTTAAACTGTGGCACCTGGTTCTGGACTCCCCCAACATCAGGAACATGTTTCCTGCCTCTAGTGTGTCCAAGCCTTTAACAATCTTATATGTTTCAATGAGATTCCCTCTCATCCTTCTAAACTCCAGAGTGTACAAGCCCAGCTGCTCCATTCTCTCAGCATATGACAGTCCCGCCATCCCGGGAATTAACCTTGTAAACCTACGCTGCACTCCCTCAATAGCAAGAATGTCCTTCCTCAAATTAGGGGACCAAAACTGCACACAATACTCCAGGTGTGGTCTCACTAGGGCTCTGTACAACTGCATAAGCTTATGGAAGGACAATTCAGAAGCCTGATAACAGAGGGGAAGAAGCTGTTCCTGAGTCTGGTGGTGTGCGCTTTCAAGCTTCTGTACCTTCTGCCCAACAGGAGCAGGTCCCAGAGCCTGAGAAGGAGAGAAGAGCATGAAATTTCAAGCCAGAGGGAGGGATATAGGTGGAAGGAGATGGTTCTATGTTCCAATTTCCACTCTCGTTCTACTCTCCCCACCCTCCCCTTCATCCCAAGCTCCCCGCGGCCTGCCAAAGGGCAGAAGGACGTGGACCTACCGGTGACATCTCAGGGGGTTCCAGTTGCCACTCGGAGAGTTCAGTAGCCGAGGTCTCTGCACTGGCCTGCTCCAGGATGCACTCGATCTCAGGCGTCACGGCCTCGTATCCATACACCTCCTCGGGGCTGGTGTGGAGCAAGTTCACCAGCTTCATCCAGCGCTCAAACACCTCGTTCTCGCACTCTGGGTGGATGTAGAGCTGGAGGTAGAAGGCCCGGCCGTTGGCCAGCTTCAACCTCAGCCGCCGGTTGTAGACGTCATGGATGGAGATGTTAACGAAGCTCAGGGGGAAGAGCCTGGCAGAGAAACGGGCTGGCGGTTAATTCACAAACAACCTGTGCTCAAAATGGACCTTCACTCAAGATGGCGCCCAGCCCAGTGCTCTATGACTCTATCAGGCAGTGCAACAAAGAATATATACAAGTGTGCGGAATATAGTGTTACAGCTACAGAGAAAGTGCAGGTTAAAAAAAGTGCAAGTGCTGCAACGAGGTAGGTTGGAGGATCAGTGGTATACCCCTTGCATAAGTGAGGTTTAAGAGTCTAATAACAGCAGGGAAATGTTAAAACGTCAAAATGTCACCCATTCCTTCTATCCAGAGTTGCTGTCTGTCCTGCTCAGTTACTCCAGCATTGTGTAAGGACCTCAAGCACTTTCCCGCTAACCACAGAAGCAGCTCTTCAAACTTAGATTACAATATCCCCACACTCTTAAATCTCACTGTACATTGTAAATGGCTCGATTGTAATCATGTATTGTCTTTCCGCTGACTGGTTAGCACGCAACAAAAGCTTTTCACTGTACCTCGGTACACGTGCCAAATAACTGAACTGAACTGTGAGCGGCTCGATCCTCACCTAGTGGGTGTAGGATAGTGTTAATGTGCGGGGATCGCTGGTCGGCGCGGACCCGGTGGGCCAAAGGGCCTGTTTCCGCGCTGTATCTCTAAAATAAACTAAATCGAGCCATTTACAGTGTACAGATACATGATAAGGAAATAACGTTTGGTGCGAGGTAAGACCAGTAAAGTCCAATCAAAGATAGTCCAAGGGTCACCAAAGAGATAGATAGTCGTTCAGCCCTGCTCTCTGGTTGCAGTCTTGCATAGAACACAAAATGCTGGAGTAACTCGGTGGGTCAGGCAGCAACTCTGGAGGGAATGGACAATGTTTCAGATAAGACTTCAATGTGAAGAAAAGTCACAAGCTGAAACGTCACCGAGCCATGTCTTCCGGAGATGCTGCCTGACCTACCAAAATACTGAACACATATGGGCCAAACGCCGGCAGGTGGGACTTGTGTAGATGGGACATGTTGGTCGGTGTAGGCAAGTTGGGCCGAAGGGCCTGTGTCCGTGGTCTATGACTCTATAAGACAGTGCAACAAAGAATATCTACAAGTGTGCAGAATATAATGTTACAGCGACAGAGAAAGTGCAGATTTAAAAAAGTGCAAGTGCTGCAACGAGGTCGGTTGGAGGATCAGTGATATATCCCTAGCATAAGTGAGGTTTAAGAGTCTAATAACAGCAGGAAAATGTTAACATGTCAAAACATCACCCATTCCTTCTATCCAGAGTTGCTGTCTGTCCCGCTGAGTTACTCCAGCATTTTATACGGATCTCAAGCACTTTCCAGTCTGGCCGCTGCTTAAGCATGAAGTCCTGTAACAGTTTGTTGCTGCCACCAAGTGGTTGACTTGCACAACAGCAGCTGGCTGGAGTTAAGTCAGGAGAAAGATTACACACTCCAACCTCTGGAAGGGTCAGCGTATGGGAGGGAGATGGAACCCCTGGTTACGGGGCACCACCCCAACGGCCAACTCTCACTCAACACACCAACAGGACCATGAATGGATTTCTTGATCAGTACGGGTGTCAGGGGTAATGGGCAGGAGGCAGGAGAATGGGGTTGAGAGGGAGAGATAGATCAGCCATGATTGAATGGCGGAGTGGAGTTGATGGGCCGAATGGCCTAATACTGTTCTTACCTTGTGACCTTATCACTTGGCATCTTGACGTCCTCTTGAGCGAGGGCTATATGCATGTAGTGATGTTTGTATTTAATCTATGAACCACTGTTGTTTGTTATACTATTCTTATACTAATGTAAAGCACTTTGGCCAACGAGAGTTGTTTTTTAATGTGCTATAGAAATAAAAGTGACTTGACTTGACTTGACCTTATGACCTTGGATAGGGGACAGGTACATAACCTGATCCTGTACTGGGGACAGACACATGGAACTGCAGATGCTGGAGTTGTGAGCAATTGGACCTGTGGGCTGGAGGCCAGTGACTAGTGGTGTGCCTCAGGGGAAAGACTTAATAGGTACCTGAGGGTCAACTTGATGGGCTGAATGGCCTAATTCTGCTCCTATCACTTAAATGATTGTTGACTTCAGGGGAGGTGGAGGAGCAGGCGGCAGTTGTCACTGAGGGGTCGGCAGTGGAGAGAGTTCACAGCTTCAAGTTCCTGCCGTTAACATTTCGGATAACATGTCCTGGGCACATTGATGTAACCATGATGGAAGTATGACAGCACTCTAATGCCTTCGAAGTTTAAGGAAATTCGGCTCGTCACCGAATGCTCTAACAAACCTCTACAGCAGTAGAGTTGCTGCCTCACTGTGCCGGAGACCCGGGTTCGATCCTGACTACGGGTGCTGTCTGTACGGAGTTTGTACGTGCTCCCCGTGACCTGCGCGGGTTTTCTCCATTTGCTCTGGTTTCCTCCCACGCTCCAAAGGCGTGCAGGTTTGTAGGTAGATTTGCTTCTGTGAATTATTCCTAGTGTGTACGAGGAACGTCTCACACGCACACGCAACTTGCACACCTCACACGCCACATAGCACGCACACGCCACACACGCACATGTCACATCGCACACACGTCACATCACACGCACACGCCACGCACGTCGCACCTCATGTGCACGTCACATGCACATCACGCACACACCACACGCACACGTCACGTTCCTACAGGTATCTGCGTCCATGTGCCTGTGATGTTGCTGTGAGCTAAATGGTAGTTGTAGCTGTACCTCACCATGCTTGTGCACGTATCATTGCGTTTGGTGTGACCTAGCCTGGCCTGGCCTTCCTAGACCTAGCCTGACATGACCTGACCTGGCCTGGCCTGGCCTGGCCTTCCCTGGCCTGGCCTGGTCTAACCTGACCTGATCTGACCTGGTCTAACCTGACCTGACCTGGTCTAACATGACCTGGCCTGCTCTAACCTGGCCTTCCCTGACCTGGCCTGGCCTGGCCTGGTCTAACTTGACCTGGCCTGGCCTGGTCTAACTTGACCTGGCCTGGCCTGGTCTGACCTGACCTGACCTGGTCTGACCTGACCTGACCTGGTCTGACCTGACCTGACCTGGCCTGGTCTGACCTGGCCTGGCCTGGTCTAACTTGACCTGGCCTGGTCTGACCTGACCTGGTCTGACCTGACCTGACCTGGTCTAACCTGACCTGACCTGGTCTAACTTGACCTGGCCTGGCCTGGTCTGACCTGGCCTGGTCTGACCTGGCCTGGTCTGACCTGACCTGACCTGGTCTAACTTGACCTGGCCTGGCCTGGTCTGGCCTGGCCTGGTCTGACCTGACCTGACCTGGCCGTGCCTCGGTGCCCCGCGTGCCAGCTCCTCACCTGGTGAGTTCCATGGGGCATCGGTCAGTCGACACCTTGCAGCTACACGTAATCTCCGAGAAGGAGTCCAATGGCCGGGCAAGCAGCATGACATTGGGGAGGGAGAAGTTTGGGCTTGTGGATGTCACCCCCACTGTCACCACAGTCACCTGGTTATGAATGTTCAGCACCTCCCCCTTCTTTGTCACCTGCCAGAGATAGAGAACAGTTAACACCCCAAACTCAACAACCCCAAACCCCAAAACACAGAAGGCAGTGGAGGCCAATTCACTGGATGTTTTCAAGAGAGAGTTAGATTTAGCTCTTAGGGCTAACGGAAGAATCTGAAGAATGAGAGGGGATCTTATAGAAACATATAAAATTCCTAAGGGGATTGGACAGGCTAGATGCAGGAAAAATGTTCCCCACATTGGGGGAGTCCAGAACCAGGGGTCACACAGTTTAAGGATAAGGCATAGACCATTTAGGACTGAGATGAGGAAAAACTTCTTCACCCAGAGAGTTGTGAATCTGTGGAATTCTCTGCCACAGAAGGCAGTGGAGGCCAATTCACTGGATGTTTTCAAGAGAGAGTTAGATTTTGCTCTTGGGGCTAAAGGAATCAAGGGATATGGGGAGAAAGCAGGAACGGGGTACTGATCTTAGATGATCAGCCATGACCATGTTGAATGGCGGTGCTGGCTTGAAGGGCTGAATGGCCTCCTCCTGCACCTATTATCTATGTACCTATGACTCTGTATACTGTCTCTGTGCCACTGCTGTACACGTTTACTGTATGTGAGATGCTTCTCCAAGATGTGTCAGTGTTTATGTACAGTAATAGTTGCACTGAGCTGCAGGCAACAATTAATCTCACTGTACCTCGGTACACGGGGCAACTACAGGACTGTGTGGGGCGGTGGAGTAATGCAGGAAATGCACCGTGTGGTGAAGGCGGTGAACGGCCCATTAATTAGTGGAATGATTTGGATGTGGAACACAAGCCAAGCCCGAAAATTATTCAGTTTCAGAAGAAGTGCAAAAAAAATATTTTCCAGAGGTATAAGAATTAGGAAGGGCTGTGATGGCAGTTACGTTTTAGTTCATTAACACATTGTGATATTCACGTTGTACATAGAATTTGGATAATTGTTTATAAACTATGTATGCAATTTTGTGTGCGACATGTGTGTATATATATGTATGTATGTGGCTTATGTGTGGATATATGTAAGGAAGACAAAAATGCTGGAGATACTAAGCGGGTGAGGCAGCATCCATGGAGCGAAGGAATAGGTGATGTTTCGGGTCGAGACCTTCTTCAGACTATATATGTATGTATGAATGAATTAATAAGTTTATTGACCTCCAGGTTCAAGAACAGCTTTTTCCCAACAGGCTCTTGAACTCCACCCGCAAGTGACAACATGCCATACAGTATATGTTTGTGTATGTGTGTATATATGTGTGTGTGTGTGGATATATATATATATATATATATATATAGATATATAGATATATATATATATATATATATATATATATGTGTGTGTGTAGATATATATATATATATGTAGATATATATATATAGATATATATATGTATATATATATATATATGTAGATATATATATATATATATATGTGTGTATATATATATATATGTGTGTATATATATAATATATATATATATATATATATATATATATATATTATATATATATATATATATATATATATATATATATATATATATATATATATATATGTAGATGAGATAAAGTTTGTGAATTAATTGATGAGCAGCAGAGAAGGGGTGGGAATAAATAAGTGTATACTTATTGAAACGTATAAGATTATTAAGGGTTTGGACACGCTAGAGGCAGGAAACATGTTCCCGATTGGAGGGTAGCTAATGTAACCCAACTTTTTAAAAAAGGAGGGAGAGAGAAAACGGAGAATTACAGACCAGTTAGTCTAACATCGGTAGTGGGGAAATTGCTAGAGTCAGTTATTAAAGATGGGATAGCAGTAGATTTGGAAAGTGGTGAAATCATTAGACAAAGTCAGCATGGATTTATAAAAGGTAAATCATGTCTGACGAATCTTATAGAATTTTTTGAGGATGTAACTAGTAGAGTGGATAAGGGAGAACCAGTGGATGTGTTATATCTAGACTTTCAGAAGGCTTTCGACAAGGTCCCACATAAGAGATTAGTATACAAACTTAAAGCACACGGTATTGGGGGTTCAGTATTGATGTGGATAGAGAACTGGCTGGCAGACAGGAAGCAAAGGGTAGGAGTAAACGGGTCCTTTTCAGAATGGCAGGCAGTGACTAGTGGGGTCAGTGCTGGGACCCCAGCTATTTACAATATATATTAATGATTTGGACGAGGGAATTGAATACAATATCTCCAAGTTTGCGGATGACACTAAGCTGGGGGGTAGTGTTAGGTGTGAGGAGGCTGCAAGGTGACTTGGATAGGCTGGGTGAGTGGGCAAATGCATGGCAGATGCAGTATAATGTGGATAAATGTGAGGTTATCCACTTTGGTGGCAAAAACAGGAGGGTAGACTATTATCTTAATGGTGGCAAATTAGGAAAAGGGGAGATGCAACGAGACCTGGGTGTCATGGTACACCAATCATTGAAAGTAGGCATACAGGTGCAGCAGGCAGTGAAGAAAGCAAATGGTATGTTAGCATTCATAGCGAAAGGATTTGAGTATAGGAGCAGGGAGTTTCTACTGCAGTTGTACAGGGTTTTGGTGAGACCACACCTGGAGTATTGCGTACAGTTTTGGTCTCCAAATCTGAGAAAAGACATTCTTGCCATAGAAGGGGTACAGAGAAGGTTCACCAGACTGATTCCTGGGATATCAGGACTTTCATATGAGGAGAGACTGGATAGACTTGGCTTGTACTCGCTAGAATTTAGAAGATTGAGGGGGGATCTTATAGAAACTTACAAAATTCTTAAGGGGTTGGATAGGCTAGATGCAGGAAGATTGTTCCCGATGTTGGGGAGGCCCAGAACAAGGGGTCACAGTCTAAGGATAAGGGGTAAGCCATTTAGAACGGAGACGAGGAAACACTTTTTCACACAGAGAGTGGTGAGTCTGTGGAATTTGTGGAATTTCCTTTAGGACCGAGATGCGGAACACATTTTTCACACAGAGAGTGGGGAGTCTGTGGAATTCTCTGCCACAGAAGGTAGTTGAGGCCAGTTCATTGGCTATATTTAAGAGGGAGTTAGATGTGGCCCTTGTGGCTAAAGGGATCAGGGGGTATGGAGAGAAGGCAGGTACAGGATACTGAGTTGGATGATCAGCCATGTTCATATTGAATATCGGTGCAGGCTCGAAGGGCCGAATGGCCTACTCCTTTACCTATTTTCTATGTTTCTATGATGTTGGGGGGAGTCCAGAACCAGGGGCCACAGTTTAAGAATAAGGGGTAAGCCATTTAGAACGGAGACGAGGAAACACTTTTTCACACAGAGAGTGATGAGTCTGTGGAATTCTCTGCCTCAGAGGGCGGTGGAGGCAGGTTCTCTGGATGCTTTCAAGAGAGAGCTAGATAGGGCTCTTAAAAATAGCGGAGTCAGGGGATATGGGGAGAAGGCAGGAAAGGGGTACTGATTGGGGATGATCAGCCATGATCACATTGAATGGCAGTGCTGGCTCGAAGGGCCAAATGGCCTCCTCCTGCACCTATTGTCTACTCATTTTCGAACATGTAAGATTTAATTTGTGATGTTTATGAGAAGTTATTCAGTGTGTTGTGTACAGATTTATTGTTCATTTAATTGTATTGGATTGTTATTTTGCTTTGTTTTAAAACTTTTTTTGTATTACATGTTCGAAATAAAATAAAATACTGATTCTAATATAGTAATTAGCGCCTCGTTTACCTGTATGAAATCGCTCTCGAAGATGGGGGCGTACTTGAAGGGGTCGTACTCGCCGTAGAAGAGGTGCTGCTGGAGGGCGCCAGGAGTTGGAGCTTCCGTACAAATCTTCTGCTTGGCCAGAGGGCCGCAGAGCACAGTGGGATCTGAATCCAGCGAGACCATTCTGACTCCTGCACCCCAGAGACACGCAGTGAGAACACGGCAACATCCCCCCCCACACAAACATCATCGCGTAGTAACATACAGTGGCGGGCAATGCCGTGAATACTCGGCACCCCAGGCAGTGAAGAGAAGACCAACACTCCACCCAACTTCCACAGGCAGCGAGCGCACTGACTGGTTGCAACTCGAACGGCCAGGAGTGGAGGAGACCACAGGGAATGGTGGTTAACACAAATTGCCTAATTCATGACCTTCTTTACTCGTGGACATTTTTCATCAGTCTATAAAAAACACCCCGACCTACTTGATGCCACGAGTATCTACGACTAGCATCACGGCCTGCTACGACCCACCTACGACCTACCTACGATCTCGTGCCGACCATGCTGCGAGTATGACTGTGACAGTCCCACTTTCACGACCTAATTCACAACCGCTGCCAAGTTGCGCTCGGCTTGATCACAATGAATGGCGGTGCTGGCTCGAAGGGCCGAATGGCCTCCTCCTGCACCTATTTTCTATGTTTCTACTTTCTATGCCCTTGACTCATACTCGCAGCATGGTCGTCACGAGCTCGCAGGAGGTCGCAGGTAGGTCCTAGGGATGTCGTGATGCTAGTACTCGTGGCATCAAGTAGGTCGCGGCGTTTTTCTAGCCTGATGAAAAATGTCCACAAGTAAAATAGGTCGTGAAAGTGGGACAGGCCCTGGAGGTGGCGAGGCAGGTCGAGACTGATGAAGGGTCTCAACCCGAAATGTCACAGATTCCTTTTCCCCAGAGATGCAGCCTGACTCGCTGAGTTACTCCAGCATTTTGTGTCTAGCATATTGTAAACCAATATTTGCAGTCCCTTCTCACACAGAGAGTGGTGGACAATGCCCGGTCCATCACAGGTACTGACCTCCCCACCATCGAGGGGACCTACAGGAGTCGCTGCCTCATACAGGCAGCCAGCATCATCAGAGACCCACACCACCCTGGCCACGCTCTCATCTCGCTGCTACCATCGGGAAGAAGGTACAGGAGCCTGAAAACCGTGACCTCCAGGTTCCAGAACAGCTTCTTCCCAACAACCATCAGGCTCTTGAACACTGCACAACACTGACCCCAGCGACTGTGATCATCTACGGGCCGTGTCTTTGGTTGCTCTAGAGAGTTTAGTTTTTTCTCTATCAATGCTACGTCGTATTATAGTTATTAATTAAATTTATTATTGATCATTTTAAATGTATCTGATATCTTGTTTATGGGCCCGTTCAGCTGCAGCAAGTAACAATTTCATTGTTCTAAACTCATACAGTCATACAGCACTGAAATAGGCCTTTCATCCCAACTTGCCCATGCTGACCAACATGGCCCATCTACACCTGTCCCACCTGCCGCATTTGGCCCATATCCCTCCAAACCTTTCCTATACATGTAGATGTCCAAATTACATTTAAAGCTTGTTATAGCGCCTGCCTCAACTACCTCCTCTGGCAGCTCGTTCCATATATTCACCACCCACCGTGTAAAAAAGTTGACCCTCGGGTTCCTATTAAATCTTTCCCCAGCACCAACCCCTGAGGCATACCAGTAGTCACTGGCCTCCAGTCCCAAGGTCCATGGCTTTGCCCTCATCAACCTTCTTGGATATTTATTTTCAAACAATCAATCAGATAGGTTATTAGTGTAAGAAAGAACTGCAGATGCAAAACTGGAGATGCTCCAGAGAGGCTGAGTTACTCCATCACTTTGTGTCTTTAGCATAAACCAGCATCTGCAGTTCCTTCCTACACTCCCAGACTTGTCCATGTGGACTGGGACTTACAGTCTTCGTGGGAGCGGCGCATGGAGCGTGAGACTGCGCCGGTCAGCAGCCCTGGGATAGGCATCCACAGCGGCGAGGGGCCGAAAGGACTCAAACCAGCGGGGAATCCCCCACAGTGACGTAAGTCCAAGAGCCTTCTCGTCATCTGGTTGTGACGTCACTCGGGGCTCCCCTTTTTTCTGATACAACCTGAAGGTTCTCTCTCGTCGCCTCCCTGCAAATATGTTTCTCCCCCCCTCCCTCACGCCGGAGCACAACTCAGCCCACCCCCCCCTCCCATCACCCACTCATTATTGTGTAATTTTACTAATTATCAATAAACATGTTAAAAATATCACCGTCTCGCCGACCAGCGCCCATTCAACACCGACCTGTCCCGTCTCATTAATCTGCCACGCTCTCTTATCTCCGCATGTGTGCTCAATAAATAATTGCTTCTTTTTCTGAAGTTCCCTATTTTTTTTCACTACCTAGTGCAGAATGTTTCAATAAAACGCTGCCGCAGATTTAAAGCTATGCTAATCAGCAGGCGATGATGTCACCATGGGCAGTCACAAAGTATTAGTTTTTGTTTGCAAATCCTCCAGCGATAGGCAGCCCACATGAACCAACTGACAGACGATAGACACATCCAGGGCGGTTAAAATCCCGTAAGAGCTCCCTCACCGGCGTCAGTGTCCCATTGGAAACAAGACCATCTGAAGCTGGCCTCCAGATGTGGAAGAACAGACTAGGTAATGTCCCTATTTCCACCAGGATGGACACACACCAGCCGCAGAGCGCTTACCACCAGATGCTGATGAACACTGGCCAAACTGGAGACGTCTCAACTGACTGCGAACCGGGGTCAGGTGGTCAAGGGTACAACAACCTGCAGTTTAAATTCCATTTGGAATATTTTGAAGGACCAGGAAACCAAGAGCCAACAACCTGTGACTGTGGCACACAGACCCAGACAATGTAACACCTACTGCAATGCCAATTGTTGGATAATCCATGTACAACTACAGACATAGAAACATAGAAAATAGGTGCAGGAGGAGGCCATTCGGCCCTTCAAGCCAGCACCGCCATTCATTGTGATCATGGCTGATCGTCCCCAATCAATAACCCATGCCTGCCTTCTCCCCATATCCCTTGACTCCACTCGCCCCTAGAGCTCTCTCCAACTCTCTCTTAAATCCATCCAGTGATTTGGCCTCCATTGCCCTCTGTGGCACGGAATTCCATAAATTCACAACTTTCTGGGTGAAAACGTTTTTTCTCACCTCAGTCTTAAATGACCTCCCCTTTAATCTAAGACTGTGTGGCCCCTGGTTCTGGACTCGCCCAACATTGGGAACATTTTTCCTGCATCTAGCTTGTCCAGTCCTTTTATAATTTTATATGTTTCTATAAGATCTCCCCTTATCCTTCTAAACTCCAGTGAATACAAGCCTAGTCTTTTCAATCTTTCCTCATATGACAGTCCCGCCATCCCAGGTATCAATCTCGTGAACCTACGCTGCACTGCCCCAATCACAAGGATGTCCTCCCTCAAATTAGGAGACCAAAACTGCAGATGTGGTCCCACCAGAGCCCTATACAACTGCAGAAGACCTTGCACTTAACACTCCAGTAGCTCTACGATGTGTACAGCAGTGGCGAGCCACTGTGTAGCATAAGGACACGGAAGAAGAAGAATGGACAAGTGGAGTATTGCAATGCTGGGGCCCAGCCCCATCTTGCCTTGAAGCATCAACTGTGCTAACCCAGATGTGGCCTTCAGCTGAACAGCTGGTTGCAGCAGTCCAAGGAACTGGAGTTGTAGGGATCTTGAGCGAAACGCGGAGGAACTCAACGGGTCAGGCAGCATCTGTGGGAGGGAATGGACAGGCGATGTTTTGGGTGGGGACCCTTCCCCCCACAGATGCTGCCTTGCCCACCGAGTTACTCCAGCACTTTGTGTTTTGGTCAAGTAATGAGTTGGGGAGGGTTTAGGAGGCAAGAGTGTTTTATTGAAAAGACTACAAAAAGTAGTAAACACTGCCCAGTCCATCATCTGCTCTGACCTCCCCACCATCGAGGGGATCTATCGCAGTCGCTGCCTCAAAAAGGCTGGCAGCATCATCAGGGACCCACACCACCCTGGCCACACACTCATCTCCCCGCTACCTTCAGGTAGAAGGTACAGGAGCCTGAAGACTGCAACGTCCAGGTTCAGGAATAGCTACTTCCCCACAGCCATCAGGCTATTAAACTCAACTCAAACAAAACTCTGAACATTAATAGCCCATTATCTGTTAATTTGCACTTTATCAGTTTATTTCTTCATGTGTGTATATACGTATGTAATGGTATATGGACACACTGATCTGTTCTGTAGTCAATGCCTACTATGTTCTGTTGTGCTGAAGCAAAGCAAGAATTTCATTGTCCTGTCTGGGACACATGACAATAAACTCTCTTGAATTGACTTATTGTGTCCCAGATAGAACAATAAAATTCTTACTTGCAGCAGCACAACACACTATATAAACCATGTACCCTGTAAAACCCATAACCAAGGAAAAAAATGCCAGTGTATATATATATATATATATATTGGTATTTCCGTAAATACAGCAATCAGTAGTGAAACTGAAGGTTGCCAAACATCCAGCTTACTTTCTGTTTTTTTATGTAATATTCCCGTTGTTTCATATCCTGTATTGTAAGTAATATAGATCACGTAGGATAGACTATACACCTAGTCAAAATAATGAGATGAAGCAAAACGAAGGGCATCTGTTGTAGAGAACCCTTCTGTCAATGTGCGCCCGTGCATGGACCTTCAGTCCCAAACTGCCATCAGGACATCAACAGTTGGCATGGGCTTGATGGGCTGAAGGGCCTGGTTCCAAGAGTCAAGAGGTCGGGATCGTGCCCGGGTACCTGGCACTGCGAGGCAGCAGCACTACCCGCTGCGCTACTGTTGAAGGTGAATCGGGGTGAGAAATATTGAAGCAAGTATGGAGGCAGTGTGGCACTGGTTTGGACAGAAGAGCACTGTTGGGGCTTGTGGTCAGGCATCATTAGGGGGGGATGGAACCTCTTTGAAACTTACCGAATAGTGAAAGGCCCGGATAGAGTGGATGTGGAGAGGATGTTTCCACTGGTGGGAGAGTCGAGGACCAGAGGGCACAGCCTCAGAATTAAAGGACGTTCCTTTAGGAAGATGAGGAGGAATTTCTTTAGTCAGAGGGTGGTGAATCTGTGGAATTCTTTGCCACAGACGGCTGTGGAGGCCACGTCAGTGGATATTTTTAAGGCAGAGATTGGCAGATTTTTATTAGTAAGGGTGTCGGGGGTTATGGTGAGAAGGCAGGAGAATGGGGTTAGGAGGGAGAGAAAGATCAGGCAGCACGGTGGCGCAGCGGTAGAGTTGCTGCCTTACAGCGAATGCAGCGCCGGAGACCCGGGTTCCATCCTGACTACGGGTCGCTGTCTGTACGGAGTTTGCACGTTCTCCCAGTGACCTGCGTGGATTTTCTCCCACACTCCAAAGACGTACAGGTTTGTAGGTTAATTGGCTTGGTAAATGTAAAAAATGTTGTCCCTAGTGGGTGTAGGATAGACAATAGACAATAGACAATAGGTGCAGGAGGAGGCCATTCGGCCCTTTGAGCCAGCACCGCCATTCAATGTGATCATGGCTGATCATCCCAAATCAGTACCCCATTCCTGCCTTCTCCCCATATCCCCGCTATCTTTAAGAGCCCTATCCAGCTCACTCTTGAAAGCATCCAGAGAACCTGCCTCCACCACCCTCTGAGGCAGAGAATTCCACAGACTCACCACTCTCTGTGAGAAAAAGTGTTTCCTCGTCTCCGTTCTAAATAACTTACCCCTTATTCGTAAACTGTGGCCCCTGGTTCTGGACTCCCCCAACATCGGGAACATGTTTCCTGCCTCTAGCGTGTCCAAACCCTTAACAATCTTATATGTTTTAATAAGATCCCGTCTCATCCTTCTAAACTCCAGATAGTGTTAATGTGCGGGGATCGCTGGTCGGCACGGACCTGGTGGGCCGAAGGGCCTGTTTCCGCGCTGCTCTAAATTAAACTAAAGATCAGCCATGATTGAATGGCGGAGTAGACTCGATGGGCCGAATGGCCTAATTCTGCACTAATTCGCCTATGAACCTATGAGCTTATCATGACTTACAGCACATCAATGTCCCAGCAACAGCACGATGCCACCCTAACCACCTCACACATGTAGTTTAGTTTGGAGATAGAGGGTGAAAACGAGATTCAGGGTGTAATCATGTATTGTTTTCCGCTGACTGGTTAGCACACAATAGATTTTCACTGTACCTCGGTACACGTGATAATAAACTAAACAAAACAGGCCCTTCGGCCCACTGAGTCCGTGCCGACCAGCGATTACCTATACACTAGTTGTATCCTACACACACTGGGGATAATTTTTACCGGAGCCAATTAACCTACAAACCTGCACGTCTTTGGAATGCGGGAGGAAACCTGAGCACCCGGGAAAAACACACGCGGTCACAGGGAGAACGTACAAACTCCACGCAGACAGAGCACCGGTAGTCAGGATCGAACCCGGGTCTCTGGCGCTGTGAGGCAGCAACTCTACCGCTGCGCCACCGTGCCTGGTTGGTATTACAGGCAGTTTGAGGTTAAAGTATAAGACCATAACAAACTTTAGCTAGCTGCCGAAGATAGACACAAAGTGCTGGAGTAACCCGACGGGACAGGCAGCATCTCTGGTTAGAAGGAATGGGTGACGTTTTGGGTTGAGACCCTTCTTCGAGTTCCTCCCTAATGCTCCCTGTCCCGCTGAGTTACTCCAGCATTTTGTGTCTATCTTCGGTGTACACATTTAGCTGCCTGCCTTCAATCATTCTCTACACTGGTGAGTGAGGGAAACAATATGTGTAAGGTGTAAGCCATTTAGAACGGAGACCAGGAAACACTTTTTCTCACAGAGAGTTGTGAGTCTGTGGAATTCTCTGCCTCAGAGGGCGGCGGAGGCAGGTTCTCTGGATGCTTTCAAGAATGAGCTAGATAGGGCTCTTAAAGATAGCGGAGTCAGGGGATGCGGGGAGAAGGCAGGAACGGGGTACTGATTGGGGACGATCAGCTGTGATCACATTGAATGGCGGTGCTGGCTGGAAGGGCTGAATGGCCTCCTCCTGCACCTATTGTCCATTGTCTGTTGACAGTTCCATCCCTCACCAGCAGAGTGCAGCGTTGACCAACACATCGAGATGGAACTTGTCAGGTGAAATAGTCGCGATGCTGTCAGCAGGCTAGGATCTAATCGAGGGGTTCTGTCAGTTTATATATAGAATAAAGATGCCCCAAGCAAGCTATCTCCAGATGCTGATGAAGTAACATCTGGATTCTAATTGATCAGTTATGGGAGGTTTATGTCTGGAATGATTGGTAATCTAGTGTGGATAACAACTAGCATCTAACTGACAAGTTTGGGCCAATCCGTTACCAGAAATATGTATAGGCTCTGGAATTACTAAGCCAATGGCTTTGCAGGCAGCGCATTGCGGACGCAGCCCAGACCATCATTCAAGGCCAACCTCTCCCTTCCATCGAAGAAAGATCTTGACCCAAAACGTCACCCATTCCTTCTCTCCAGAGATGCGGCCTGTCCCGCTGAGTTACTCCAGCATTTTGCCTCTATCTCCCTTCCACCGACTCCATCTACACCTCACGCTGCCTCGGCAAGGCCAGCAGCATCATCACGGACCAGTCTCACCCCCCCGGCCACTCCCTCTTCTCCCCTCTCCCATCGGGCAAAAGGTACAGAAGTGTGAAAACGCACACCTCCAGATTCAGGGACAGTTTCTTCCCGGCTGTTATCAGGCAACTGAACCATCCCACCACAACCAGAGAGCAGCGCTGAACTACTATCTACCTCATTGGTGACCCTCGGACTATCCTTGATTTGCTGGCTTTACCTTGCACTAAACATTATTCCCTTATCCTGTATCTGTGCACTGTGAATGGCTCGATTGTAATCATGTATTGTCTTTCCGCTGACTGGTTAGCACGCAACAGAAGCTTTTCACTGTACCTCGCTACACGTGACAATAAACTAGACTGGAGAGGGTGCAGAAGAGGATTAGCTCATGATGTAGTTGGTTGCCAGTCGCAAGTCCCCACAAACACTGTGTGTTAGCAAGTGTGGGATAACCCTGGTTAGAACACCAGGATTCTCCTAATCTGCACCCTAACTGAGACCATTGGATGAGCAACTCATGGTGTGGCTTCATGTTTTAGTTGAAAATATGGGCGGCACGGTGGCGCAGCGGGTAGAGCTGCTGCCTCACAGCGCCAGAGACACGAGTTCCATCCTGACTACGGGCGCTGTCTGTACGGAGTTTGTACGTTCTCCCCGAGACTGCACGGGTTTCCTCCGGGCGCTCCGGTTTGCTCCCACACTTCAGGTTTGTAGGTTAATTGGCTTCGGTAAAAATTGGGAATTGTCCTCTCATGTGTGTAGGATAGTGTAATAGCCCTGTCCCACGGTACGAGTTCATTCCAAGAGCTCTCCCGAGTTTAAAAACAATCAAACTCGTAAGCACGGAGAATGAACGTAGCGGGTATGTCGGAGCTCGGAGACGTCTCTTAGAGGCTCGTAACGCTAACGGCAGTTACTCGGGGAGACTCGCTAACGGCAGGTAAGCACGGGAAGACTCGTGAAGATTTTTCAACATGTTGAAAAATGTCCACGAGAGCCCAGAGTACCGATGAGCGGCCATTCCCGTAAATCTCCGAGTTAGAATCAGGGCAAACTCGGGAGAACTCTGGAATGAACTCGCACCATGGGACAGGGCTTATAAGTGTGTGGGGTGATCGCTGGTCAGCGTGAACTCAGTGGGCCGAAGGGCTTGTTTCCGCACTCCTTTAAACTCTTCTTAGGCCTCCATCGGTCATGGCTGACCATGGGTGTCTCCAGGGTGTTATTCCCTATACGGAGGACACCTGTGCGTGACTTTGTTTAACGTGGGGAGACTGGTGCACAGACAGCCACCCCACGGTCCTTGACAGATCTGGGTCAGGATCCAGTGGCATGGAGTCCAAGACGACCGGAGACCCTTTTCTGCTGCAGCCTTCATCCGCCTTCCCAGCCGTTGTGACGCTCCACTAAGGTCAGCCATCGTCCTCCGCCTGTTCCACCGTTGAGGTCTTGGTTGGATTGCTCTTTGTCAGAGACCTCCCCCTCGACCTTACCGCCATGGGTGGCCCTACCAGGAGCATCGCTCCAGACGGCATCGCTCTCAGGATCTCAGGTCCACACAAGCTTCTCCACCACCACAAGGTGACCATCCACGGAGAAGTCTCCAAACTCTAAACTCTAAAAGACTCGTTCCAATTTCACTCTGTGGCTCTGTGCTTCTGTTGTTTGGCAAAAGCTCCTGTGACTGTGCGGCAGGTGGAGCGCCAGAGACCCGGGTTGGATCCTGACTACGGGTGCTGTCTGTACGGAGTTTAGAGATGAGCTGCATCCCCAGTGCAAAGACTAAAGGTGGGACTTGTGTAGATGGGGCACCATGGTTAGCATGGGCTAGTCGGGCAGAAGGGCCTGTGTCCATGATGCCCGACTGTGACTGTGACTCCATCTGGGAAAACACTTGCTTAAACAAGTTAGGGGATTCCCTGCAGTGAACTGGAGCAGTGTTTGTATCAGAGACTGAGTATACAAACCTCTTAGAAAGGGAACCCTGACTCACTCTGTGACTCATTGCTCAGTATTGTTAGTCTGAGGGAAGGCAGGAGATGTGTGTGAGCGTGTGTTGTGTGTTGTGTGTGTGTGAGAGAGAGAGACAGAGAGGGGAAGCCTTCTCTTGGCGTGAGTCACAGCCCTAAGCCTGGAGTCTCATCGGAGAGAGAGACAACTGGCAGACATAAATGCACAGGAGCAAGGCAGTGAGTGACAGCTGCTAGGGGGGGTGTAGAGGGTGGGTCGACACCGATCTGGGAAACGCCACGCTCCATAAGATTATTAAGGGTTTGGACACGCTAGAGGCAGGAAGCATGTTCCCGATGTTGGGGGAATCCAGAACCAGAATCAAAACCTTTGCGTTTCCCCATGTTTTAATGTCAAACTTTTGGCCATTTCCACTCTGGTTAAGGACCGTGTTGATTTCCACCTTGGGTCAATTGTCCGGCCAAGCCCTTAGAGTGCTAATTCTAAACTGCACATTTGACCTCCAGTTAGGCTGGAGTTAAGTTGAGGCATTGGAATAAATGGGATTGGGTCGTGTGCTTATTTTCCCTGAACATTTCAACATTAGCGCTTAGAATGTTGTAGATAGCTACGGGCAGAAGGGTGACTATTGGGCGAAAGGCTTTGCCATTGGCTTGAACCTGCCTGGATTAGATATAAGATTGTTGAGGGCTTGGACACACTGGAGGCAGGAAACATGTTCCCGATGTTGGGGGAGTCCAGAACCAGAGGCCACAGTTTAAGGATAAGGAGTAAGCCATTTAGAACGGAGACGAGGAAACACTTTTTCTCACAGAGAGTGGTGAGTCTGTGCCTCAGAGGGCGGTGGAGGCCGGTTCTCTGGATGCTTTCAAAAAGAGCTAGATTGGGCTCTTAAAGATAGCGGAGTCAGGGGATATGGGGAGAAGGCAGGAACGGGGTACTGATTGGGGATGATCAGCCATGATCACATTGAATGGCGGTGCTGGCTCGAAGGGCCGGATGGCCTCCTCCTGCACCTATTGTCTATTGTCTGATGCTCCAAACTCCATTACAAACCACCGACCCCCATTCCCAACTGATGCTGGTGCCTCAACCAGTTCCGCTCCCAGTCAATGATCAAATATACCAGACGATACGGTGGAACTCTATTTATCCCAGGAGGGAAATTGATTTGACAACCGTGACAAATCACAAAATACATGGAACATGAAACTAAAGTGACGAGTGGAAAGGATTGGGGATGTGTAAAGATTGGGGGGGGGGTAGTCAGTCTCAGTCTCAGTCTACCCCACGACAGAAGGGGGAGGGGTTGTACAGTTTGATAGCCGCAGGGAAGAAGGATCTCCTGTGGCGTTCTGTGCTGCATCTTGGTGGGACCAGTCTGTTGCTGAAGGTGCTCCTCAGGTTGACCAGTGTGTCACGGAGGGGGTGAGCTGTATTGTCCAGGATGCTCCGCAGTTTGAGGAGCATCCTCCCCTCCAAGACCAAACTCCAATGAGTCCAACAGCATTTATTGTCCATCCCTAGTGACGTTAAACCGCAAGGGAAAGGGCAGAGAGAGCGTACTAGCCACGATGGATAAAGCTGGAGTAACTCCGCGGGCAGGCAGCATCTGTGGAGAGAAGCAATGGGTGACGTTTCGGGGCATGTGGCGTTTAGTTCAGTTTAGAGATACAGCGCGGAAACAGGCCCTTCGGCCCACCGAGACCACACCGACCAGCGATCCCCGCACACTAACACTACCCAGCACACACTAGGGCCAATTTACATTTGTACCAAGCCAATTATCCTACAAACCTAAGATAGACACAAAATGCTGGAGTCACTCAGTGGGACGGGCAGCATCTCTGAAGAGAAGGATCGGGTGACGTTTCGGGTCGAGACCCTTCTTCAAACCCAAAACGTCACCCATTCCTTCTCTCCAGAGATGCTGCCCGTCCCGCTGAGTTACACCAACATTTTGTGTCTATCTTCGCCACAGGAGATATTGATCAGACCGTAGACAAAAGTGCTGGAGAAACTCAGCGGGTGCGGCAGCATCTATGGAGCGAAGGAAATAGGCAACGTTTCGGGCCAAAACCCTTCTTCAGACTGGTGTAGGATGGGGGGGGGGGGGGGGGGAGAAGAAAGGAGGAAGGAAGAGGAGGAGCCCGAGGGCTGAGGGAGAGCTGAGAAGTGGAGGAGACAGCAAGGGCTACCAGAAATTGGAGAATTCAATGTTTATGCCGCTGTGGTGTAAACTGCCCAAGCAGGAATATGAGGTGATGCTCCTAAACTTTCCGGTGGTGCTCACTCTGGCCATGGAGGAGGCCCAGGACAGAAAGGTCCGATTCGGAATGGGAAGGGGAGTTGAAGTGCTGAGCCACCGGGAGATCAGGTTGGTTAATGCGGAACGAGCGGAGGTGTTCGGCGAAACGATCGGCAAGCCTACGCTTGGTCTCACCGATGTAGATCAGCTGACACCTAGAGCAGCGGATGCAATAGATGAAGTTGGAGGAGGTGCAGGTGAACCTCTGTCGCACCTGGAACAACTGCTTGGGTCCTTGAATGGAGTCGACGGGGGAGGTGAAGCGGCACATGTAGCATCTCTTGCGGTTGCAAGGGAAAGTGCCAGGGGAGGGGGTGGTGTGGGAGGGAAGGGAAGAATTGACCAGGGAGTTACGGAGGGAGCGGTCTTTGCAGAAAGCAGACAGGTCAGCTGGTGATCATATTGATCAGACCGAGTGATCTGACAAAGGCATCGAGGAAGAGGTCCGTGTGCCTGGAATTATTTGTTAGAACAATATGTTACAGAGTCAGCTGCTTTAGATTTGACCATGAGTAATGAGGAAGGATTAATAAAAGATCTTGTTGTTCTTTCAGTAGGCTGTGACCACAAAAGGTGAAAATCCGTGCAGTTTGAGGACAAACCTCATAGGGTCAAAACCACTGCCTTCAACTTAGGTAAGAGCAGCTATAATGAAGGGTGGTTGTCCAAGAAGGACTAGACATAATAAGCTAAGACACAGGTTAGTAAATGAGCAGAAAATTCTAAATGCTTCAGAGCACTCAACAGAAATTTGGACTTTTTATATAACTTGAGAATTTTGAGATAGAGCTCGGAAACAGGCCCTTCGGCCCATCGAGTCGGTGCCGACCAGCGATCACCCCGCACACTTGCACTGTCCTACACACACACACCCAATCAACCTACAAAGCTGCTCGTCTTTGGAGTGTGGGAGGAAACTGGAGAAAACCCACACTGTCGCAGGGAGAACTGTACAGTCAGCACCAGTGGTCAGGGACGAACCCGGGTCTGTGAGGCAGCAACTCCACCCGCTGCTCCATTCGAAAGCGAGGCAACTTGTATTGACTGAAAGATACAGCCTGGAAACAGGCTCTTCGGCCCAGCGAGTCCATGCCGACCATCTCTATGCTATCCCACTTTCTCATCCACTCGTTACCCTTTAGGAGGCAATTTTATAGGGGGCCAATTGACCTACAAACCTGCACATATTTGTAACGTGGGAGGAAACCGGAACACCCAGAGAAAACCCACGCGGTCACAGGGAGAACGTGCAAACGCTGTACAGGCAGCGCCCGTAGTCAGGATCGAACCCGGGTCTCCAGCTCTGTGAGGCAGCAGCTCTACCTGCTGCGCCACCCTGCCGACATTAAGCTGGGTGGTTGAAGATAATTGAATGGGTTGAAGGTGTTCTTGAAGCTGGAGGTCACCGTTCTCTTGGTGGGGGCTTGAAAGAGTTAACTGGGTAACCCCAGGGTGCGGGGTAGGAATGTGCAGGAAGGAACTGCAGATGCTGGTTACACTGAAGATAGACACAAAATGCTGGAGTGACTCAACGGGACAGGCAGCATCTCTGGAGGGAAGGAATGGGTGACATTTCGGCTCGAGACCCTTCTTCAGAATGAGAGTCATGGGAGAGCGGGGATACATAGATAAGGAAGTGTAAGGCGTTAACACAGGACAAAGGGAATGAAGATCAAGGATATTGTAGAATAGATTGTTGTGAGCTGGGAGCAGGGAACAGCAAAGCCATCAGAGATAAAATGTAGTCA
>CM069167.1:1730448-1755448 GCA_035221665.1 Okamejei kenojei | reverse complement strand
GCCGTCCTCATGATACAGATTGTGATACAGATTTGAACTGGGTGGGGGGAATTGGTAGAATGACATTAAACTGACCAGGAACAAGCCCCAGCGCATAACCAAACTCCAGTCCAACAGGTGTAGCAAAGGGGAAGATACAGAGTGCAGAATATAGTTCTTAGCATTGTAGCGCATCAGTTCCACAGACACAGTCCAATGTCCGCAATGGGGTCGAGGTGAGTCGGACAGTGCCCTAGCTCATGGAAGGGCCGTTCAGAAGCCTGATAACTGAGGGGAAGAAGCTGTTCCTGAGTCTGGTGGTGCGCGCTTTCAAGCTTCTGTACCTTCTGCCGGACGGGAGCGGGGGGAAGAGGGAATGACTGGGGTGGGACAAGTAGTCTGAAGAAGGGCCTCAACCCTAAACGTCGCCCATTCCTCCTCTCCAGAGATGCTGCCTGTCCCGTTGAGTTACTCCAGCACTGTGCCGCGTTTCTGCACCGAGTCATGGACAGCTCCTCCCCAGTCAACATAATCTAAGCATAAGGCTAAACGCTGCAGTAACTCATCTTCCCCTTTGCTCCACCTATCGGACTTGAGTTTGGCTGATTGCATCTATGTGAGGTATATCTGACGTGATTGGATAGCATGCAAATGAAGTTTATCATTGTATCTCGGTACACGTGACCATATTAAGTCTAAACATAATCTATTGGCCTATTTCTCCGAGTTTTTATCTGTAATTAATCTGTCAATAAAACCAGGTGTCAGTGAGATTTGGGCAAAGCAGAGATCACCTTTCACCTGAGTTGAGAGATCACCTTTCACGTGAGATGAGAGATCACCTTTCACCTGAGATGAGAGATCACCTTTCACCTGAGATGAGAGATCATCTTTCACCTGAGATGAGAGATCACCTTTCACCTGAGTTTTGGGCAAAGCAGAGATCACCTTTCACCTGAGTTTTGGGCAAAGCAGAGATCACCTTTCACCTGAGAGGAGGGGACAGTACCTGTTGATAAGTTCACAAAGGATCCACAGAATCTAATCAGTATCCTGGGAGCGTGTGATGGTTCAGTGTAGGGGGAGTTTTAATCTGTTCCCCAGTTGCTATGTGTGTCTTTGGACATTGGTCAGTACCTCTGGTCTACTAAATCAACTACTGTATCACAGAGCATTGAAAGAGGCTCTTTGGCCCAACTTGCCCACACAGGCCACATGTCCCAGCTACACTAGTCCCACCTACCCGCATTTTGCCCATATCCCTCCAATCCTATCCATGTACCTGTCTAACTGTTTCTTAAACGTTGCTGATAGTCCCAGCCTCAACTACCTCCTCTGGCAGCTCATTCCATACACCCACCACCCTTTGTGTGAAAAAAAAACTTCTCAGTTTTCTAGTAAATCTTTCCCCTTCACCTTAAACCTTTGTCCTCTAGTCCTCGATTCCCCTACTCTGGGCAAGAGACTCTGTGCATCCACCCCATCTATTCCTCTCATGATTGTATACACCTCTATAAGATCACCCCTCATCCTCCTGCGCTCCAAGGAATAGAGACCCAGCCTACACAACCTCTCCCTGTAGCTCACACCCTCTAGTCCTGGCAATATCCTTGTAAATCTTCTCAGTACCCAAAGTGTAAAGCATTTTGGTCAACGAGAGATGTTTTTTAAATGTGCTATAGAAATAAAAGTGACTTGACTTGAAGTGACTTTCCAGCTTGAAGCCAGTGACAGGATCAATGTAACAAATAAGCTGTGGCAGCGCAGTGTGTAACAGGGTCTTGCTCGCGATCTAAGCTTCTTTATGCCCCTGTCCCACTTAGGAAACCTGAACAGAAACCTTTGGAGACTTTGCGCCCCACCCAAGGTTTCCGCCGGGTTCCCGGAGGTTCTCGGAGGTTTCTGTCCTCCGGCAGCCACCTTCAACTAACATTGCAACCGGCTTAGACTAAAAAATTACCAATTTTTTAAGTGGAAATAACTTTCGACCATTAGGGAGACTGACAAAAACCTCCGGGAGGTTTCTCCCGAGTCTCCAAAGTCTCCAGAGGTTTCCGTTCAGGTTTCCTAAGTGGGACAGGGGCATTACTGGCAGTCATACCAAGCAGGAGACTGAGCACGTACACAAGGGTCACCACGTTTTAGATGCCATCTTGTAGTCTTCAAGTCCAAAATAGTTTTTTTAATGTTTGAGTCCAGGCTTGGCCATAGTATCTGATATCTCTTCAAGTCTTTCCACTGCTCATGGTGAAGCTCTGCAGGTCAGTGTAGGCCAGACTGATAATTCATCGCTGCTTTAATGCCCCCCTCAGTTGGAGTGGTCTTCTTGTCATATCTTCCCGTTCTTTGGGTTGGTACAGTTGTTGCTTGAAGCTTCAATTCAAATGTCATGTTGCATGTTCCCTTGGTATTCCGTAATCAGTCTCCTGCCTGTGTAAGAGATACCTTTGTTAAAAAAGCAAACGCGTGCAAGAGTTTCAAAGTGATTTCTTGAGCTGATGATGGGAACATGGATGCAACTGATGATCAGACTCCCTTTACGAGAAAATAACATCTCCAATAAACCACAACTGATGCTAACCATCGAATTCTCCTCATCTATCTTCACGTTCTTCGGCTGATGGAGTCAGGGAAAACAGGAAAAACAGGAAAACAGGAATAAAGCAGGAATAAGTAAGTAAGTAAGTACGTTTATTGGCCAAGTATTCACATACAAGGAATTTGCCTTGGTGCTCCGCCCACAAGTAACAACATGACATACAGTGACAGTTACGAATGACTCAGAAAACACTAAAACATTAATAATAATAATAAAACATTAATGATAAAACACCATTGATCAAGCATGTGAACCAACAAAATACCAGATCAAAGGGAGGCTACAGATTTTTGGCTGTTGAGTAGAGCAACTACCCGTGGATAAAAACTGTTTTTATGTCTGGCTGTGGCAGCTTTGACAGTCCGGAGTCGCCTTCCAGAGGGAAGTGATTCAAAGAGTTTGTGGCCAGGGTGAGAGGGGTCAGAGATGATCTTGCCCGCTCACTTATGTGAGGCCAAAGCAGGATAATAGGCCCTTCGGCCCAACTTGCCCATGTCGACCAGGATATACCATCAATGTTTAAGAAAGAAAGAAAGAAATGAAACGAGCTGCCAGAGGAGGTAGTTAAGGCAGGTACTAGAACAGCATTTAAAAAATACTTGGACGGGTACATGGATAGGAAAGATTGGATGCGGGATGCTGGAAAAAATCAAAGGTAGACAAAAAAGCTGGAGAACTCAGCGGGTGAGGCAGCATCTATGGAGTGAAGGAATGGGCAACATTCTGGTTCGAGACCCTTCTTCAGATTGGTCTCGACCCGAAACGTTGCCTATTTCCTTCGCTCCATAAAATGCTGCCTCACCCGCTGAGTTCTCCAGCTTTTTTGTCCACCTAAAATACACCAACAAAGTTAGTCCCTTTTGCCTTCATTTGGCCCATATCTTTCTAAATCGTTCCCATCCATGTACCCGTACAAGTATGTTTTCAATGCTGTTATAGCACCTGCCTCAACTACCTCCTCTGGCAGCTTGTTCCATACACCCACCACCCTCTGTGTGAAAACGTTACCCCTCAGGTTTCTTATAAATCATTCTCCTCTCAACTCCGATCTAAGTTCTCTGGCTCTTGATTTCCCTACTCTGGGTAACGGATGAGGCTTATTCAACCGATCTATTCCCCTCATGATTGTGTACACCTCTATAAGATCGCCCTTCAGGCTCTTGGGATCCAAGGAATAAAGTCCTAGCCTGCCCAACCTTTCCCTCGAGTGGGGGCAACATCCTTCTACACTTCTGAAGAAGGGTCTCGTCCCGAAACGTCGCCTATCTCCTTCGCTCCTTAGATGCTGCTGCACCCGCTGAGTTTCTCCAGCTTTTTGTGTACCCTCATCCTTCTACACTTGTTTTTGCACTCTTTAGATAACTTAGACTTTATACACCTGGCGACCCAGACCAGGTGACCAGTTGTTTGTTCAGTAATGCCCTGCAGTTAAATCGACGCCCGTTTCAACCTGGCCTATCTGAGGGGAGATGTGTGGGAAGGAACTGCTGGTTTACACCGAAGATAGACACAAAATGCTGGATTGTCTGTGGAATTGTCTGTGGAATTCTCTGTCTCAGAGGGCGGTGGATCCAGGTTCTCTGGATGCTTTCAAGAGAGAACTAGATAGGGCACTTTTAAGTCAGGGAATATGGGGAGAAGGCAGGAATGGGGTACTGATTGGGGATGATCACCCATGATCACATTGAATGGCGGTGCTGTCTCAAAGGGCCAAATGGCCTCCTCCTGCACCTATTACTATTGACTATTGTAATTCAAGGAATGGGTGGCGTTTCGAGCCAAGACCCTTCTTCAGACTGATCTGTATCAACGGCGGTGCAGCGGGTAGAGTTGCTGCCTCACAGCATCAGAGACCCGGGTTCGATCCCGACTACGGGTGCTGTCTGTACGGAGTTTGCACGTTCTCCCCGTGACCTGCGTGGGTTTTCTCCGCGATCTTCGCTTTCCTCCCACACTCCAAAGACGCGCGGGTTTATAGGTTAATTGGCTTGGCGTACTTGTAAAATTGTCCATAGTGAGTGTCGGGTGATGTTAATGTGCGGGGATGGCTGGTCAGTGCGGACTCGGTGGGCTGAAGGGCCTGTTTCCACACTGTATCTCTGAACTAAACTAAACTGGATAGAAATGGCAGATAGAGTTTAATCCGAGCAAATGTGAGATGTTGCAGTTTAGGGAGGTCGATTGTGCAGGGAAAGTATGCAGTTAATTTAGTTTAGTTTAGAGATACAGCGCGGATGCAGGCCATTCAGCCCACCTAGTCCGCACCAACCAGCGATCCCCGCACATTAACACAAGCCTACACACACTGGGGACAGGTTACACTTGTACCAAGTATACAAACCCAAGCCAATTAACCTACAAACCTGCACGTCTTTAGAGTGTGGGAGGGAACTGAAGATCTCGGAGAAAACCCACGCGGGTCACGGGGAGAACATGCACACTCCATACAGCCAGCACCTGTAGTCGGCATCGAACCCGGATCTCCGGCGCTGCAAGCGCTGTAATGCCCCTGTCCCACTTAGGAAACCTGAACGGAAACCTCTGGAGACTTGGCGCCCCCCCCAAGGTTTCCGTGCGGTTCCCGGAGGTTTTTGTCAGTCTCCCTAATGGTCGAACGTGGTTTCCGCTTCTTCTATGTTCCGGCGATTATTTCCAAAAAAAAATTCAAAACCGGCCGCGACTAAAAATAGGTTGCCGTTTTTAAAATCGGTAATTTTTTAGTCGAAGCCGGTTGCGATGCTAGTTGAAGGTGGTTGCCGGAGGTTGTAGGTAGTGGAAGGTAAGACCTCCCTGGTGGAATAAAACTGGGTGAAAAAAAGGCAAGACCTTTTACCGTGCCACCTGTAAAGGCAATGGCAAGACCCTTGACGGCATTGATGTCTAGAGGAATCTTGGAACCCATAACTCCCCGAAAGTGGCAACTCAAGTAGATAGAATGGTGAAGAAGGCCGGTGGTGTACCTGACTTCATTCGTCAGGGCATTGAGTACAAGAGTCAGGAGGTCATGTTGCAGCTTTATAAAAATGTGGTTTAGCCACCCATTAAAGAGAAATAATTCCTGTAAACTGGCCCAGCCCTGCACCCATCAATGAGTTCTTGCAACAGAACCGTAGACGATTACAGCACAGACAGACCGCTCAACGCTCCACCTGGTGCAGCTGTTTCATACAGCAGACTAATTAGACCTGTAATTATATTTTATTCCATTCTGTTTGATTCCCCTTTGACAACGCCGATTTCATTTGCAGCTTCTATTTTTCAGGGCCATTGTAAATTACAACAAAATTGGGCGTCACGATGGGTGGAGCAGTATAGTTGCTGCCTCACAGCTGGAGTAACTCAACGGGACAGGCAGCATCTCTGGAGAAAGAATTTTGGGCCGAGACCCTTCTTGAGACTGAGCTGTATCAACAGTGGCGCAGCGGTAGAGTTGCTGCCTCACAGCGCCAGAGATCCGGGTTCGATCCTGACCACGGTTGCTGTCTGTACGGAGTTTGTACTTCTCCCCGGGTTTTCTCCGAAATCTTTGGTTTCCTCCCACACTCCAAAGACCTGCAGGTTTGTAGATTAATTAGCTGTGCTGGAAAACTGTGATGGAAAATTTGTGAATTAGTAATTACTCAATTGTTAACTTTAATTTGGAGATTGGTTAGAGAGGGCAGCATGGTGACACAGCAGTAGGAGTCGCTGCCTCACAGCACCAGAAACCGGGGTTCATACTAACTCGGGTGCTGTCTGTACGGAGTTTGCACGTTCTCCCTGTGACCGCATGGGGTTTCTCCAGCAGCTCTGGTTTCCTCCCACACTCCAAAGACGTGAGTGTTTGTAGGTTAATTGGCTTGGTAAAATTGTGAATTGTCCCTGGTGTGTGTAGGATAGTGTTAATGTGCGGGGATCGCTGGTCGGCGCGGACCTGGTGGCCAGAAGGGCCTGTTTCCATCCTGTATCTTGAAACAAAACTGATTTAACATGAGATTTTACGAGATTGATCCCTGGGATGGCGGGACTGTCATATGAGGAAAGATTGAATAGACTAGGCTTGTATTCACTGGAGTTTAGAAGGATGAGGGGGAATCTCATAGAAACATATAAAATTATAAAAGGACTGGACAAGCTAGATGCAGGAAAAATGTTCCCAATGTTGGGCGAGTCCAGAACCAGGGGCCACAGTCGTAGAATAAAGGGGAGGTCATTTAAGACTGAGGTGAGAAAAAACGTTTTCACCCAGAGAGTTGTGAATTTGTGGAATTCCCTGCCACAGAGGGCAGTGGAGGCCAGTCACTGGATGGATTTAAGAGAGAGTTAGATAGAGCTCTAGGGGCTAGTGGAGTCAAGAGATATGGGGAGAAGGCAGGCACGGGTTATTGATTGGGGACGATCATCCATGATCACAATGAATGGCGGTGCTGGCTCGAAGGGCCGAATGGCCTCCTCCTGCACCTATTTTCTATGTTTCTATGTGGGAATGGTAGGGATATGGAGTTGCTGATTGGTCAGCCATTAAATGATTAGGGTTGAGTTTATTCAGATATTAACACTTACTTTAAATAAAAGCACAGTAAATGGAGATAGAAGTAAAATAAATAAGTGTAGGATGGAGCTGCAGAGGCTGGTTTCCACCAAAGATTGACGCAAAACGCTGAAGTAACTCATGGGTCAGGCAGCATCTCTGGAGAAAAGGGGTAGATCTTGCCTGATGAACCTGTTGTAATTATTTCAGGAAGTAAATAGCAGGATATACAAAGGAGAGCCAGAAGACATACTTTATCGGGATTTTCAGAGGGCATTTGATAAGATGCAGCACGAGAGACTCCTAAGGAAGACGAGAGATTAGCCGTGATTGAATGGCCCAGTAGACTTGATGGGCCGAATGGCCTAATTAGTTTTGTTTATTATGGTCATGTGTACCAAGGTGCAGTGAAAAGTGTTTGTTCATGTGCTATCCAGTCAAAGAAAAGATTATACATTTTGTACATTATACCTAAGTTTGTACATAAGATTAAGATTAAGTCTGAAGAAGGGTCTCGACCCGAAATGTCACCTTTTCCTTCGCTCCATAGATGCTGCCTCACCCGCTGAGTTTCTCCAGCATTTTTGTCTACCTTAAGATTATACCATATCTGAGGAAGGATGTGCTGGCTCTGGAGAGGCTCCAGAGCAGGTTTACAAGAACGATTTCAGGAATGAGTGGGTTAACATATGATGAGCGTTTGTCGGCTCTGGGCCTGTACTCGCTGGAGTTTAGAAGGATGAGGGGGGGACCTCATTGAAACTTACCGAATAGTGACAGGCTTGGATAGAGTGGATGTGGAGAGGATGTTTCCACTAGTGGGAGAGTCTAGGATCAGAGGTCGTAGCCTCAGAATTA
This sequence comes from Okamejei kenojei, assembly GCA_035221665.1. Classification (NCBI taxonomy): domain Eukaryota; kingdom Metazoa; phylum Chordata; class Chondrichthyes; order Rajiformes; family Rajidae; genus Okamejei; species Okamejei kenojei. The sequence goes on along the minus strand of CM069167.1, from coordinate 1,747,502 downwards.
AATGATGTTCCTTTAGGAAGGAGATGAGGAGGAATTTCTTTCGTCGTAGAGTGGTGAATCTGTGGAATTCTTTGCCACAGAGGGCTGTGGAGGCCAAGTCAATGGATTAATTTAAGGCAGAGTCATAGATTGATACAGTGTGGAAACAGGCCCTTTGGCCCAACTTTCCCACACCGGCCAACAATGTCCCAGCTTCACTAGTCCCACTTGCCTACGCTTGGACCATATCCCTCCAAATCTGTCCTATCCAGAGATAGATAGATTCTTGATTAGTACGGGGGTCAGGGGTTATGGGGAGAAGGCAGGAGAATGGGGAGTGATAGATCAGCCATGATTGAATGATGGAGTAGACTTGATGGGCCGAATGGCCCATTTCTGCTCCTATCACTTATGACCTCATGACATTACATGAATACAATCAAACGAGCACTATGTACAAATAAGGGATAGAGGGCACAATGTTTAGAGCAAAGACTTGGGCAGATTCAGCAAAGGCTATGGTGGAGGGTGAAGGGGATATCAGGTAGGCAAAGAGAATATTTGAATAGAATATAACGAGGAGCGAAAATTATAAATGTTGATAAAAAATCTAAAATAGGGGTAAATATAGAATGAATTAATTAATAAGTTTATTGGCCAAGGATTCACATACAAGGAATTTGCCTTGGTGCTCCGCCCGCAAGTGACAGCATGACATACAGTGACAGTTAGCAATGACACATAAAACATTAAGCATTAATAATAAAACATTATTGATTAAATATGTGAATTAAATGAAATACCAGAGCAAAAGGAGGCTACAGATTTTCGGTTATTGAGTAGAGCTACTAATTGTGGGGGAAAAAGCTGTTTTTATGTCTGGCTGTGGCAGCTTTGACAGTCCGGAGTCGCCTTCCAGAGGGAAGTGATTCAAAGAGTTTGTGGCCAGGGTGAGAGGGGTCAGAGATGATCTTGCCCACTCACTTCCTGGCCCTTGCAGTGTACAGGAATGTAACGACAATGCAACTAATGATTCTCAGACTTCCAAAGTGCTTAATTTTTAAATCAGATTTATGATGGAGGTATAATGCAGTGCAGTATATTAGAGCAGGAAGTGGACGGAAAGAGAATGAGAGGCAAGTTATGGCTATTCACATTAATTTCAATATAGTTGCTGTGGAACTCTCTGCCACAGAAGGTAGTTGAGGCCAGTTCATTGGCTATATTTAAGAGTGAGTTGGATGTGGCCCTTGTGGCTAAAGGGATCAGGGGGTATGGAGAGAAGGCAGGTACGGGATACTGAGTTGGATGATCAGCCATGACCATATTGAATGGCGGTGCAGGCTCGAAGGGCCGAATGGCCTCTACTCCTGCACCTATTTTCTATGATTCTATGATTCTATAAGGACTCAGCTGAAGAATAAGGGAGGACGTATCAGGAATTCTGTTGCAGTTTGAGTTTCAGTTTAGTATATTGTCCCGTGTACCGAGGTACAGTGAAAAGCATTTGCTGCGTGCTATCCAGCCAGCGGCGAGGCAATACATGATTACAATCGAGCCATTCACAGTGTATAGATACACGATAAGGGAATAACGTTTAGAAACATCGACAAATAGATGTAGGAGGAGGCCATTCGGCCCTTCGAGTCAGCACCACCATTTAATATGATCACGGCTGATCATCCCCAATCAGTACCCGTTCCTGCTTTTCCCCCCATATCCCTTGATTCCGTTAGCCCTAATAGCTAAATCTAACTGTCTCTTGAAAAGTGCAAGGTTGCTTTGTGCAACCTAGTGCAATCTCTTGTTAAGTGCAAGGTTGTCTGCTCCTAGAACTTATGAACTTATGAAGAGGTGACGTTTCGGGTCAAAACCCTTCTTCAGAATACAACAGACTGAAACAGAAAGTTCGAGCCTGCGATGGAACTTGCTTGGATGGAGTAAATTGGAATGGAAGAATTTATGATGAATGAGGAGAAAGTGTCAAACGATAATGCTGGCAGAACTGTAGGCGGCACAATAGACAATAGGTGCAGGAGTAGAGGCCATTCGGCCCTTCGAGCCAGCACCGCCATTCAATGTGATCATGGCTGATCATCCCCAATCAGTACCCCCGCACGGTGGCGCAGCGGTAGAGTTGCTGCCTTACAGCGCGTGCAGCGGCAGAGACCCGGGTTCGATCCCGACTACGGGTGGTGTCTGTACGGAGTTTTACATTCTCCCCGTGACCTGTGTGGGTTTTCACAGATTTACAGATCTTCAGTTTCCTCCCACGGACGTACAGGTTTGTCGGTTCATTGGCCTGATATAAATGTAAAAATTGTGTTAATGTGTGGGGATCGCTGGTCGGTGCAGACTCGGTGGGCCGAAGGGCCTGTTTCTGTGCTGTATCTTTAACCTTAACTAAACCAATGGGCAAGACAACCTGATTCTGAGCCGAAACGTCGATTGAAAAACCGTAAACGTGAAAAATGAAAAACTGTGGAGATTCTTCACAACTTTGGGTTGTAATCCCATGATTTATTAAAAGGAGCATTACATGTATTTCAACTTTTAAAAATATTAAGGGGAAGTGACTTGGTGAGTCCAGGGACATATTTAAAAAATTGTAACCAAGCCTTTCGAAAGTGAAATAAGGAAAATATAGAGGGCGGTGGAAAATTTGTAAAATAGTAATTACTCAATTGTTAATTTTAATTTAGAGAATAATTAGATTTAAGATAAGATTTGAGATGATGAGGATACACAGTTGGAGAGCGGTCGGCCATTAAATGAATGTACAGGTTCACAAACTTAAATGACTTATCTTCTCGAGACCAGCACACAAATTAAAATGTGTTCCTAGTCCTAGACTCCCTGACAAAATCCCGTCGCTTCCCTTTAGTATATTTAAAACTTAATATCAATTTAACGCTTCCCTTCTGATAATAGTGGGAGAGTTTGCTTTGCACAAAATGGCTGCTGTTGCATCTGAAGTTACAGTCGTGGCCACACTTCTAAAGCAGTGTTAAAATGGTTGTAAAATTCAGAACACCTCAGATCAAGGTATTTGTGAGACCTAGAAACAAGAAACGGCAGTTGCTGGTTTACACAAATGGACACAAAGTGCTGGAGTAACTCAGAGGGTCAGGCAACGTCTCTGGTGACCTTTCGGGGCAGGAACCTTCTTCAGACTGATTGTGAGGAGGGGGGAGGGGAAGGGGGTAAACAATGTTTTTTTCCCTCCAACCCCCCCCCCCCCACAATCAGCGTGAAGAAGTGTCCTGACCTGAAATGTCACCTATCCATGTTCTCCACAGATGCTGCCTGACCCGCTGAGTTACTCCAGCACTCTGTGAAACGTCACCTATCCATGTTCCCCACAGATGCTGCCTGACCCGCTGAGTTACTCCAGCACTCTGTGAAACGTCACCTATCCACGTTCTCCACAGATGCTGCCTGACCCGCTGAGTTACTCCAGCACTCTGTGAAACGTCACCTATCCATGTTCTCCACAGATGCTGCCTGACCCGCTGAGTTACTCCAGCACTCTGTGAAAACGTCACCTATCCCATGTTCTCCACAGATGCTGCCTGACCCGCTGAGTTACTCCAGCACTCTGTGAAACGTCACCTATCCATGTTCCCCACAGATGCTGCCTGACCCGCTGAGTTACTCAGCACTTTGACTCCTTATTTTGCCATGGGGAAGAAGGTACAGGAGCCTGAGACCCGTTACCTCCAGGTTCAAGAACAGCTTCTTCCCAACAACCATCAGGCTCTTGTACGCTGCACATCACCAACCTCAACCCAACTACTATGAACGTTAGACACAAAATGCTGGAATAACTCAGCGCGAAAGGCAGACTGACTTCAGTCTGAAGTAGGGTCTCGACCCGAAACATCACCCATTTCTTCTCTCCACAGATGCTGCCTGTCCCGCTGAGTTACTCCAGCATTTTGTGTCTATCTTTGGTTTAAACCAGCATTAAACCAACAGTTCCTTTATACATTCAATGAACTTTTACACGTTTCTCTAACTATTACGCCTTGCACTGTACTTTATTATAATTTAGCAAGTATCATTTATTGTTCTACACTGTATATTATTTTGTATGTTTGTTGCGTTGTGTGAATGAGTCTGCGAAGTAAGTAAAGGGGTTGTCCCATTTACATGATCTTTTCAGTGACTTGCCGGCACCCGTCATAGTTGCAGTAGGTTGCCGAACATTTTCAAGTCAAGTCACTTTTATTTCTATAGCACATTAAAAAAACAACTCTCGTTGGCCAAAGTGCTTTACATTGGTGGAGGAACTAACGTTATACAACAGTGGTTCACAGATTAAATACAAACATAAATACATACATCTAGCCCTCGATCAGAGGACGTCAAGAAAGGCAAGAAAGGCTGGATTTTCAAATGTTCAAAATCCAGCGGCGACCAGAAAAAGGTACGACTCTTTACGCGACTACTCACGACCGTACAGGCGTCACCCCGCGATGTCGGACAGGCCCTTAAGGATCTCATCGTGCATATTCCTGGTGCATGTCTTTTTAGTTTTTTGTTTTTGAGATACGGCCTGGACACAGGCCCTTCAGCCCACAGAGTCTGTGCCGACCAGCGAACACCTGCAATCTAATTCTATTGTACACACTTGGGACTACTTACAAAATGCAATTAACCTACAAACCTGTACGTCTTTGGAATGTGGGAGGAAACCGGGGCACCCGGAGAAAACCCACCCAGGTCACAGTTGGAACATGCAAACTCCATACGGACAGCACCCGTAGTCAGGATCGAACCAGGGTCTCTGGTGCTGTGAGGCAGCAGCTCTACCCGCTGCGCCACCGTGCTGCCCTAAATGACAATGAAACAATCTTGCCTCCTGACCCTCGGTCCTCAACCCTAGATTACCACGATTCAGTGCCAGAGGCACATTTATCCTGATTACAGAGACGTTACCACCAATCAGGGTCTGAGATTATTGTAGAGCAATGAATGAAAATGGGAGCCGTCAAACCTAGACTCAAAAATAACAGGTCAAAATATTTTCTAAATAGGTGAGAAGGTACAAAATCTTTGATACTTTGAGGTCATGTCCAGAAAACTTCCCAAGTTTGGCATCAGGATAACTAATTAAAAAGACAAAGAAGGGTCTCGACCCAAAACGTCACCCATTCCTTCTCTCCAGAGATGCTTCCCATCCCGCTGAGTTACTCCAGCTTTTTGTGTCTAACAATTCAGCAACCTTTCACCAAGGCATGCTTGAATATAAGGAATTGGTATTTATATGATAGCCTTGGTCAGGATAACTGCATTAATCTCCAGGCATGGTACATCACCAGGGGTAGATTGGTCTCGGAAGGTGTGGAGTGCAGCTGGGATGGAGGGATGTGGAATAGACAATAGGTGCAGGAGGAGGCCATTCGCCCCTTCGAGCCAGCACCGCCATTCAATGTGATCATGGCTGATCATCCCCAAATCAGTACCCCGTTCCTGCCTCTCCCCATATCCCCTGACTCCGCTATCTTTAAGAGCTCTGTCTAGCTCTCTCTTGAAATTTGCATTGTGACATTGTGCACAAATAATGATTGATATATTGTCTATTGTACAACGTTCAACTTGCTATGTTTTCTGTTTTATGTCCTGTTTCATGCTCTACGCTATACTCTCTACGATTTACGTTCTGTTCTACGATCCCTACGTTTCCTGTTCTGCTCTAGGCTCGACTCCCTACGATTTACGTACCGCTCTACGCTGTACTCTACTATCTCCGCTATCGTTACAAGCTCCATCTAGCTCTCTCTTGAAAGTATCCAGAGAGCCGGCCTCCACCGCCCTCTGAGGTTGAGAATTCCACAGACTCACCACTCTCCGAGCAGAGAGTCCGTGCAGAGAGTGGTGAGGACGGCTGAAAAAATCATCGGGACTTCTCTCCCCTCAATCGGGGACATTGCGACCAAACGTTGCGTGTCTAAGGCCAGCAGCATTATAAAGGACCCCACACATCTCCATCACGGACTGTTCACTCCGCTGCCCTCGGAAGAAGATATCGTAGCATAAGGAGCAGAACATCAAGGTTGTGCAACAGCTTCTTCCCAGCCATCAGACTCCTGAATGCCATGTAATGGGCTGCCACCATTGTCTATTTTAGCTTTATCCATTTTATCCTTCTGTTTATTACCGTGTTGCATGGGGAGCCAAATGCAACGGAATTTTGTTTGGAATTGCATATATCGATGTATTTCTAAAGGACAATAACGTTCGTTTGACTTTGACTTTTGACTTTGAAAAAGTGTTTCCGCCTGGCCATTCTAAATGGCTTACGCCTTATTCTGAAAATGTGGCCCCTGGTTCTGGACTCCCCCACATCGGGAACATGGACAGGCTAGCGGTGGGTGCCGGAGGTCAGACAGGGACCCAAGGTTGAGGACAGAGAGGGACAATTGGAGACTACTATGGAACTTGGTCAGCACCCTATACATGGTGCAAAGTATCTCACTGTGGCACGTGACGTGATAATAAAGTGCCGAGCAGTCAAATAACTATGACGGGCTACACAGAGCACATTCTTGCCTGACATCGAATAAACGCAAGGATATTGAACAGCATAAAGATTCTGTGCAGGAGGGAACTGCAGGCGCTGGTTTAAACCAAAGATAAACACAAAATGCTGGAGTAACTCAGCGGGACAGGCAGCATCTCTGGAGAGAAGGAATTGGTGACTTTTCGAGTCTGAAGAAGGGTCTCGACCCGAAACGTCACCCATTCCTTCTCTCCAGCGATGCTGCCTGTCCCGCTGAGTTAATCCAGCATTTTGTGTCTATGAAGATTCTGTATTTGTGCTAGTCCCATTTGCCTGCATGTTGCCTTCTAAACCCTTCCTATCCATGTATCTGTCAGTTTAGTTTATTGTCACGTGTACCGAGGTACAGTGAAAAGCTTTTGTTGTGTGCTATCCAGCCAGCAGAAAGACAATACGTGATTACAAGTGAGCCATACAATGTATAGCGTATTACAGTGTATTACAATACATTTACAGTACAGAACACAGGAATACCGTCTAGTGCAAAGTAAAGCTTATGTTGCGTGCTAACCAGTCAGCGGAAAGACAATACATGATTACAATCGAGCCGTTGTGCACAGATACAGGATAAGGGAATAACGTTTAGCGCAAGGTAAAGCCAGTAAAATCTGATCAAAGATAGTCCGAGGGTCACCAATGAGATAGATAGTGGTTCAACATCGCTCTCAGGTTGTGGTGGGATGGTTCAGTTGCCTGATAACAGCCGGGAAGAAACTGTCCCTGAAATGTCGAACTTGTCCATAGAAACATAGACATAGAAATTAGGTGCAGGAGTAGGCCATTCAGCCCTTCGAGCCTGCACCGCCATTCAATATGATCATGGCTGATCATCCAACTCAGTATCCCGTACCTGCCTTCTCTCCATACCCTCTGATCCCCTTAGCCACAAGGGCCACATCCAACCACTCTTAAATATAGCCAATGAACTGGCCTCAACTACCCTCTGTGGCAGAGAGTTCCAGAGACTCACCCACTCTCTGTGTGAAGAAAGTCTTTCTCATCTCGGTCTTAAAGGATTTCCCCCTTTCCTTAAGCTGTGACCCTTGTCCTGGACTTCCCCAACATCGGGAACAATCTTCCTGCATCTAGCCTGTCCAACCCCTTAAGAATTTTGTAAGTTTCTATAAGATCCCCTCTTAATCTCCTAAATTCCAGAGAGTATAAACCGAGTCTATCCAGTCTTTCTTCATAAGACAGTCCTGACATCCCAGGAATCAGTCTGGTGAACCTTCTCTGCACTCCCTCTATGGCAATAATGTCCCTTCCTCAGATTTGGAGACCAAAACTGCACGCAATACTCCTGGTGTGGTCTCCACCAAGATCCTGTACAACTGAAGTAGAAACCTCCCTGCTCCTGTACTCAAATCCTTTTGCTATGAAAGCTAACATACCATTCGCTTTTTTCACTGCCTGCTGCACCTGCATGCCTCTTTCAATGACTGGTGTACCATGACACCCAGGTCTCGCTGCATCTCCCCTTTTCCTAATCGGCCACCATTTAAATAATAGTCTGCTTTCCTGTTTTTGCCACCAAAGTGGATAACCTCACATTTATCCACATTTATACTGCATCTGCCAAACATTTGCCCACTCACCCAGCCTATCCAAGTCACCTTGCAGTCTCCTAGCATCCTCCTCACAGCGAACACTGCCCCCCCAGCTTAGTGTCATCCGCAAACTTGGAGATATTGCCTTCAATTCCCTCATCCAGATCATTAATATATTGTAAATAGCTGGGGTCCCAGCACTGAGCCCTGCGGTACCCCACTAGTTACTGCCTGCCATTGTGAAAAGGACCCGTTTACTCCTACTCTTTGCTTCCTGTTTGCCAGCCAGTTCTCTATCCACATCAATACTGAACCCCTAATACCGTATGCTTTAAGTTTGTATACTAATCTCTTATGTGGGACCTTGTCGAAAGCCTTCTGGGAAGTCCAGATATACCACATCCACTGGTTCTCCCTTATCCACGCTACTAGTTACATCCTCGAAAATTCCACAAGATTCGTCAGACATGATTTACCTTTTGTAAATCCATGCTGACTTTGTCCAATGATTTCACCACTTTTCCAAATGTGCTGCTATCCCATCTTTAATAACTGACTCTAGCAGTTTCCCCACTACCGATGTTAGACTAACTGGTCTGTAATTCCCCGTTTTCTCTCTCCCTCCCTTCTTAAAAAGAGGGGTTACATTTGCTACCCGCCAATCCTCAGGAACTACTCCAGAATCTAAAGAGTTTTGAAAGATTATCACTAATGCATCCACTATTTCCTGAGCTATTCCTTAAGTACTCTGGGATGCAGCCTATCTGGCCCTGGGGATTTATCGGCCTTTAATCTATTCAATTTACCCAACACCACTTCCCGACTGACCTGGATTTCACTCAATTCCTCCTTTGACCCACAGTCCCCTGCTATTTCAGGCAGATTATTTATGTCTTCCTTAGTGAAGACGGAACCAAAGTAGTTATTCAATTTGTCCGCCATATCCTTGTTCCCCATGATCAACTCACCTGTTTCTGACTGCAAGGGACCTACATTTGTTTTAACTAACCTCTTTCTCTTCACATATCTATAAAAACTTTTGCAGTCAGTTTTTATGTTCCCTGCCAGTTTTCTTTCATAATCTATTTTTCCTTTCCTAATTAAGCCCTTTGTCCTCCTCTGCTGGTCTCTGAATTTCTCCCAGTCCTCTGGTATGCTGCTTTTTCTGGCTACTTTGTATGCATCATCCTTTGCTTTGATACTATCCCTGATTTCCCTTGTTATCCTTGGATGCACTTACCTTCCCCGATTTATTCTTTTGCCAAACTGGATGAACAATTTTTGTAGTTCATCCATGCAGTCTTTAAATGTCTTCCATTGTATATCCACCGTCAACCCTTTTAGAATTAATTGCCAGTCAATCTTGGCCAATTCACGTCTCATACCCTCAAAGTTACCTTCTTTAAGTTCAGAACCATTGTTTCTGAATTAACAATGTCACTCTCCATCCTAATGAAGAACTCAACCATATTATGGTCACTCTTGCCCAAGGGGGCACGTACAACAAGACGGCAATTACCCCTTCCTCATTACTCAAAACCCAGTCTAAAATAGCCTGCTCTCTCGTTGGTTCCTCTACATGTTGATTTAGATAACTATCCCGCATACATTCCAAAAAATCCTCTTCCTCAGCACCCCTGCCAATTTGATTAACCCAATCTATATGTAGATTGAAGTCACCCATTATAACTGTTTTGCCTTGTCACACGCATTTCTAATTTCTGTTTGATACCATCCCCAACTTCTCTGCTACTGTTAGGTGGCCTGTACACAACACCCACCAGCGTTTTCTGCCCCTTAGTGTTTTGTAGCTCTACCCATACCGATTCCACATCCTCCAAGCTAATGTCCTTCCTTTCCATTGCTTTAATCTCCTCTCTAACCAGCAACGCTACCCCACCTCCTTTTCCTTTCTCTCTATCCCTCCTGAATATTGAATATCCCTGGATGTTCAGCTCCCAGCCTACGTCACCCTGGAGCCATGTCTCCGTGATCCCAACTATATCATAATCATTAATATCTATCTGCACGTTCAACTCGTCCACCTTATTACGAATACTCCTTGCATGAGACACAAAGCCTTCAGGCTTGTCTTTTACAACGCATTTACCCCTTATACAATTTTGCTGAAAAGTGGCCCTTTTTGATTTTTGCCCTGGTTTTGTCTGCCTGCCACTTTTACCTTTCACCTTGTCTACCTAATCTTCTACCCTCATTTTACACCCTCCTGCCTCTCTGCTCTTGTACCCATCCCCTGCCACAATTAGTTTAAATCCTCCCCGACAGCACTAGCAAACACTCCCCCAAGAACATTGGTTCCATTCCATTCCAGGTGCAAACCGTCCTGTTTGTACCGGTCCCACCTCCCCCAGAACTGGTCCCAGTGCCCTAAAAATTTGAATCCCTCCCCCTTGCACCACTTTTCAAGCCACGTATTTATTTGCATTATCCTCCTATTTCTACTCTGACTGGCCCGTGGTACTGGTAGTAATCCGGAGATTAACTAACCTTTGAGGTCCTACTTTTAAGTTTATCCTAGCTCCCTAAATTCACCTTGTAGGACCTCATCCCGTTTTTTACCTATATCGTTGGTGCCAACATGCACCACGACAACTGGCTGTTCACCCTCCCCCTCCAGAATGTTCTGCAGCCGTTCAGTGACATCCCTGGACCTTTGCACCAGGGAGGCAACATACCATCCTGGAGTCTCGTTTGCGGCCGCAGAAACGCCTATCTATTCCCCTGACAATTGAATCCCCTATTACTAAGCCCTTCCCCTTTTTTTTCCCCCTCATGTCATGTGTCCACATGTATTGTGTCTGTTTCTCTAGCTTATTGAAGTAGATGGAAGGTACCAGGGGTGATGCACTGGTGGTGAGGGGAGACGATGGTGTCAGTGAACAAGGTGCATTTTCACATCTTTCCAGGAGTTTCATCCCACCAGTAAAAGAAATTTCAGACAAATGTTTTGTTTATTTGACATTTATGTAATTAATTGAATTTAAGTTTCCCAGCGACTGAAGTTTGGATTTGAATTGATGTTCCCAGTTTTAAGTTTGAGCCTATGGAAAGCTGGACAATAACTTAACCCTCCTGCGCCCACTGTGAGAGCAAACCGAGAGATCCCAGGGCCTACTAATCACAGTTTCTTCCCGGCTGTTATCAGGCAACTGAACCATCCTACTACAACCGGAGAGCAGTGCTGAGCTACCATCTACCGCATTGGAGACCCTCGGACTGTCTTCAATCAGAGAGAGGTTTAACAGGCAAGGTCTTTATTCCTTGGAGCGCAGGAGGGTGAGGGTGAGGTTTGTACAATCATGAGGGAAATAGATCGGCGGGGGGGGGGGGATGCTCAGACTCTTTTACCCGGATTAGTGGGATCAGTGTGGAGTCGCCCCCCGGCCACTCCCTCTTCCCCCTCTCCCATCGGGCAAGAGGTACAGAAGTGTGAAAACAAACACACACCTCCAGATTCAGGGGCAGTTTCTTCCCAGCTGTTATCAGGCAACTGAACCATCCTACCACAACCAGAGAGCAGCGCTGAACTACTATCTACCTCATTGGTGACCCTCGGACTATCCTTGATCGGACTTTGCTGGCTTCACCTTGCACTAAACGTTATTCCCTTATCATGTATCTGTACACTGTGAACGGCTCGATTGTAATCATGCATTGTCTTTCCGCTGACTGGTTAGCACGCGACAGAAGCTTTTCACTGTACCTCGGTACACGTGACAGTAAACTAAACTCAACTAATCCCTCTGGGATATTAAGCCATCTTGTTTTTAAGAAGCTATTCCTCTTTGACAACTGTAAAAGAACACAGATTTATTATTAGGAGCCTCTTTGTCTTGAATCTGTTACAATACCAGAAATTGGTCTGGTATTTAAAATATTTTAAAAATATTTTTAGCTACGATCCTGTGGTTGACCCTGTGGTCAATCCCACTTCTCACAACTGACTATCATCTGTATACATATGAAAAACCAGGCGTAATAGTCCTATCGGCACGGTGGGTCAGAGGTAGAGCTGCTGCCCACAGTACCAGTGATCGGGATTCCATCCTGACTACCGGTGCTGTTTGTACAGTTTTGTACAGTTTTGTACAGGTAGATAGTAGTTCAGGACCGCTCTCCGGTTGTGGTAGGATGGTTCAGTTGCCTGATAACAGCTGGGGAGAAACTGTGATTAGTAGGCCCTGGGATCTCTCGGTTTGCTCTCACAGTGGGCGCAGGAGGGTTAAGTTATTGTCCAGCTTTCCATAGGCTCAAACTTAGAACTGGGAACATCAATTCAAATCCAAACTTCAGTCGCTGGGAAATTTAAATTCAATTAATTACATAAATGTCAAATAAACAAAAATGTAGTCTGAATTTTTTTTTTACTGGTGGGATGAAACTACTGGAAAGATGTGAAAATGCACCTTGTTGACTGACACCATCGTCTCCTCTCACCACCCCTGGTATCTCCTGGTGACCTGCGTGGGTCTTTCTACGGGATCGCTGTCGCAGACTCGGTGAGCTGGAGGAACTGTTTCCACGCTGTATCTCTAAACTAATGGTGTACAATTTTGGTCGCCTAGTTATAGGAAGGATGTCAACAAAATAGAGAGAGTACAGAGGAGATTTACTAGAATGTTGCCAGGGTTCCAGCAACTATGTTACAGAGAAAGGTTGAACAAGTTAGGTCTTTATTCTTTGGAGCGCAGAAGGTTAAGGGGGGACTTGATTGAGGTCTTTAAAATGATGAAAGGGGTTAGACAGAGTTGACGTGGGTACGTTTTTCCCATTGAGGGTAGGGAAGATTCAAACAAGAGGGCATGACATGAAAATTAAGGGACAGAAGTTTAGGGGTAACGTGAGGGGGAACCTCTTTACTCAGAGGGTGGTGGCTGTGTGGAATCAGCTTCCAGCAGAAGTGGTGGAGGCAGGATCGATTTTAACATTTAAGAGTAAAGTGGATAGGTATATGGACGTGAAGGGAATGGAGGGGTATGGTCTGAGTGCAGGTAGATGGGACTAGGGGAAAACAAATGGTCGGCACGGACTGGAAGGGCCGAGAGGGCCTGTTTCCGTGCTGTAATTGTTATATGGTTATATGGTTAAACTAAACTTGGACAAGTACATGGATAGGAAAGGCTTAGAGGGACATGGGCCAAATGCAAGCAAATGGGACTACCATAGATGGGGTGTCCTGACCAGCATGGACAAGTTGGGCCGAAGGGCCGGTTCCCGTGCTGTGTGGCTCCTTGCCTAATTGAAAGGGGGAGTGCAGGGAAAGGATAAAGGACTGGGTTTAATTGGACTGTTCCTTGATGATGGACAGAATGGCCAGCCTCTGCACACAAGTTGATGGATGGGTCGTGAGATGGTGCAAAGCAACAACGAAATCAAAAATAAAATATTACAAAATAAATAGCAGAGAATGTTAACCAGTGCAGGAGAATACAGTCGACCAATTGAGGCGAGATTCCAACTCCCCCCATTGTGAATACAGGGGGGTAAAGAATAAAAGGACATTCCTTTGGAAAGGAGGAGGAATTTCTTTAGCCAGAGGATGATGAATCTGTGCAATTCATTGCCACAGACAGCTGTGGAAGCCAAATCAACGGATATTTTTAAGGCGGGGATTGACAGATTCTTGATTAGTGCGGGTATCAGGGGTTATGGGGAGAAGGCAGGAGAATGGGGTCGAGAGGGAATAGATAGATCAGCCACGATTGAATGGCGGAGTAGACTCGATGGGCCGAATGGCCTAATTCTGCTCCTGTAACATATGGCGATGATCTAATGAGGAAAGGGTGGGGAGTGGTGGCAAATTATTAGATCAATTACATCTTTATCCAGAGAGTAATTAGATCATGGAGTTTGCTGTAATATTGTAGATTTCACAGGATGGAAAAAGTCATAAAGGGCTTAGCTTTAAGGGAATGGAGAGATATGGATTATGTGGAGGCAGGTAAGAGTTGGTCTTGCAATCATGTTCCAAGATTGGCACACAGTAAGATCATAAAAGTAAGTAAGTAAGTAACTTTATTGGCCAAATATTCACATACAAGGAATTTGTCTTGGTGCTCCGCCCACAAGTAACAACATGACATACAGTGACAGTTACGAATGATTCAGAAAACACTTAACATTAATAATAATAAAACATTAATGATGAAACACCGTTGAACAAGCATGTGAACCAACACAATACCAGGTCAAAGGGAGGCTACAGATTTTTGGCTGTTGAGTAGAGCAACTACTCGTGGATAAAAACTGTTTTTATGTCTGGCTGTGGCAGCTTTGACAGTCCGGAGTCGCCTCCCAGAGGGAAGTGATTCAAAGAGTTTGTGGCCAGGGTGAGAGGGGTCAGAGATGATGTGATAGGAGCAGAATTAGGCCATTCGGCCCATCAAGTCCACTCCGCCATTCAATCATGGCTGATCTATCTCTCCCTGCTAACCCCATTCTCCTGCCTTCTCCCCATAACCCCTGACACCCGCACTAATCAAGAATCTATCTCTGCCTTAAAAAATATCCACTGACTTGGCCTCCACGGCCTTCTGTGGCGAAGAATTCCACAGATTGTGGGCCGAATGGCCTGCCCTTGTGCTGTACTCTTCTATGCTCTATGTTCCGCGACGAGATGGGCGAAGGATGGGTTGAGGGGGTTAAAGGAAGAGCGATGGCAAGATGCGGGGGTTGACCCAGCCAGCCCCGGCTGCCTCTGTGTTAGGGGACGGAGCAAGTTTACGCAGGAGGTCCCCTTACTTAATAGTATCTTGCTTCTCCGAGTGTGGACGCGTTTGCACGATAATTCATTCGCTGCCTTCCCTATCTAGTCCGGCAACGGTTGGACATTAATAGCTGGTTTGCTCAGAACCAAACCAAGCCAGCCTGTACAAGGTCGAGTTGAAAATATATTTTTCCAATTGAGACCGTGACAGGGAAGGAAGATAAAGACTTTAGGAAGGAACTGCAGATGCTGGAAAATCCAAGGTAGACAAAAGTGCTGGATAAGGGTTCAAGCACTTGAGCCAAAAAGTCTGAAGAAGGGTTTCGGCCCGAAACGTTGCCTATTTCCTTCGCTCCACAGATGCCGCCTCACCCGCTGAGTTTCTCCAGCACTTTTGTCGACCAAGGAAGATGAAGGATTGGCGGCGGTTTACATGCAGCAAGCCACCCGCCTGCTGTGGACTGTGACTGTGCATGAATGGGTCACCAGTGACTCGGTCCATCGCTCGATCGAAATCCTTGCCGAGATGTGGAGACATCCTCTGCCCGACCCATAGACAAGCGACTCTGTGGCACCAGGAGTTACGACCCAGGCACAAGTTTGAATTGACCTGGTTGAGGAGTTGGACTTGCTATTTATTTTGTTATTCATTCCTTGGATTCTCACTAATTTGTATATATTTTCTTTTCCAGTCCTTTACAAATAAGGTGCCTCCACCCTTTCTACAGCTCCTTCGTTCACAATGGGGGTAGTTGAGAGGAGGCCCCCAATATGTGGGCTGTGTGGGTTTGTGTGTGTCACTTTGGGCCAGTGTTTGTTCTACGCCGGGGTTGCGCCGTTGAACGAAATTCGTTGCGGCCCTGCGGCAGAGGGCAAGGGGCGAGAGGACAGGTGTGCCCACCTGGCCAGCGGTCAGACCCTATCACCACCTGGTCACACAACACCCACACACCTGTGGCAACCGTGCGCCCTCGCTTCGCGCCGGAACCACACCACACACCTATAACACACTTGCCACCCTGAACTCTACCTGATGTGTCTATCCTCCCCCCCCCCCCCCGCTCTCTTTCCATACAGAGGGTGGTGGGTGTATGGAACAAGCTGCCAGAGGAGGTAGTTTAGGCCGGGACGATCCCAGCGTTTAAGAAACAGTTAGACAGGTACATGGATAGGACAGGTTTGGAGGGATCGGGACCAAACGCGAGCAGGTGGGACTAGCGTAGCTGGGGCGTGTTGGCTGGTGTGGGCGAGTTGGGCCGAAGGGCCTGCTTCCACACTGTATCATTCTATGACTATGCCAACTTTCCTCGCCGCACACAATCCAAATATTGTCATTCATAGAAGAGTAGAAAATAGGTGCAGGAGGAGGCCATTCGGCCCTTCGAGCCAGCACCGCCATACATTGCGATCAGGGCTGATGTTCCCCAATCAATAACCCGTGCCTGCCTTCTGCCATTCCAACCTCGATAAACCCGCCGACCTTCTGGAAATCCCTTCCCCGATAACAATTCCGCTAAACGCTGAGTGCCAAGTGATCTTTCCTCGTCTTATACAACCAGTAAGATGTCAGAAATTTGATGTAACTGTTCAGTTCACTTCAGTTTATCGTCACGTGTACCGAGGTACAGTGAAAAGCTTTTTGTTGCGGGCTAACCAGTCAGCGGAAAGACAACACACGATTACAATCCACCCGTCCGCAGTGTACAGATACGGGATAAGGGAATAACGTTTAGTGTAAGTTGAAGCCGGCAAAGTCTGGTCAATGCTAGTCCGAGGGTCACCAATGAGGTAGATAGTAGATCAGGCTATTTTTTATGTTGCTTTTTCTCACAGAGAGTTGCGAGTCTGTGGAATTCTCTGCCTCAGAGGATACTTTCTAGATGCTTTCAAGAGAGAGCTGGATAGGGCTCTTAAAGATAGCGGAGTCAGGGGATATGGGGAGAAGGCAGGAACGGGGTACTGATTGGGGATGATCAGCCATGATCACATTGAATGGCGGTGCTGGCTCGAAGGGCCGAATGGCCTCCTCCTGCACCTATTGTCTATTGTCCATAAATGTGGTTTTAAATAATGTGTCGTATGTGAGGGCTATCGAACTAATTGTCCATTCTCTGTCTAATTGTTATTTTTGTGGTTACGGGGCGAGGAACAGATGGTTTGACAGCGCGAGTTGCATCGTTTTGTATTTAATCGCTGATAAAACATATGATAAAAATCATATTGAGGGTGACGGGGC
>CM069167.1:1707948-1725448 GCA_035221665.1 Okamejei kenojei | reverse complement strand
GGATGATGTCCTTGTGTTTTGGGGGGGGTCGGGGGGGGTCGGGGGGGGAGGGGGGTGGGGAGCACTGTCGTGTGGTGTGTGTGTGTGTGTGTGACTACATCTCTATCATCACCCCGGAGCCAACGTCAACCCCTGCCCCATGGCACAGAGTGCTGGGGTAAGCAAACACTTTGCAACCCAGGTCCGACCTATGGCCAGTGAAACTACTTCGCCGAGCCTCAGCCGGTCGGACAGCATCTGTGGAGGCGACGTTTCAGGTCGGAAACCTTCTTCAGACATTAACCTTCGCCAGCATTGACTCATTCTAGGCGAGGCTGAGAATGAAGTTGGTTTTAACTAGGACGTGTGATCTTATTTGGGAGTGAAGTGGTGCTTGGGACTTTGGGGGTGGGGGGTGGGGGTGGGTGGGTGCACAAAAGCCACGCGTCCAGTTTCTCCCCCCAATCTCATCTCTCCACCTCATCGCCTCGTCTCCCCATCTCAAGGCTACATCTACAGTGCACCCCCTGGATCATCTGGTGGAGTTTGGATGCTGGAGCCACGGAGGAGAGGATGGATGGGTTTGGATGCTCCAGCGATGTCTGTGACCGCCCTCAAACGCTTTTTGTGGTAAGGGCTTCCCGACCAGGTATTGGGAGACACAGAAAGCCCAGACCGCAAAAAGATCCGAGGGGGACTTGGATCTGTCTTCGTGGCCTTGCGAGCGGCGGTGATCCCAGCATCCATCCTCAGCCTTCGCCGCTCCCGGCTTCAAGGGACCTTTCTCCCATCTCGCCGAGGACTTTCCCCGGGCTCCTCAATTTCTGCCGCTCGGTGATGAAGTGCTCCCTGAATCCCCCGTCACACTAGACCCCATCCCCACTGGCAGGGCAGCACCCTGTCTTGCTCGACTTCACCCCCCCCCCTACTCTCTCCCTCTCTCCCCGCCGCTGCTCCTCTCCCTCTCGCTGTCTCGTGAATCTGCGTAAAACAAGATTCCAACCTTCAACCTGAATCAGAGCATTAAATAGACGTGCGTGCGCATGTGCAAAGCGTCAAGGCACGTTGTTCTCAGCCTATCGTATCCGCTCCTTGTAAAGGCTCAGCCTCTTCAGCACACCCTTTATGAGCCGGGATTGAGAACCCCACCCCTCCCCCCCCCCCTCCAGCCTTCCCTCCCCACCCCCCGCCCACCCCTCACCCCCCCCCTCCCTCCCCCCACCCCCCCCCCTCCCCTCCCCACCCCCCCCCCCCACCCCCCTCAACCCCCCCCCCCTCCCCCCTCCCCTCCAGCCTTCCTCCCACCCCCACCCCCACACCCCCCCTCCCCCCCTCCAGCCTCCCTCCCCCACCTCCCCCCCCTCCCCCCCCCCCACCCCTCCTCCACCTCCCCTCCGCCCAGCCTCCGCCTCCGCCACCACCCCCTCCCCACCCCTCCCCCCCTCCCCACCCCCTGCCCTCCGCCTCCCCTCCGCCTGCCCCTCCGACTCCCCTCCGCCTCCCCTCCGCCTCCAGCCTCCCTCCCCACCCCTCCCCCCCCTCCAGCCTCCCCCTCCCCACCCCCCCCCATCCACCCCCCTCCCCCCTCCAGCCTCCCTCCCCACCCCTCCCTCCCTCCCCACACCCCTTCCCCCCCCTTCGCCTCCATCCTCCCTCTCCACCCCTCCCTCCCCACCCATCCCCACCCCCCTCCCACCCCTCCCCCCATCCCACCCACCCTCCCCACCCCTCCCCTCCAGCCCCCTCCCCCCCCCCCCCCTCCAGCCTCCCCACCCCCCCCCTCCCCATCCCTCCCCTCCAGCCTCCCTCCCCTCCCACAGCCTTGTCAAGGCGCCTACCCGCGCCAACCCTCCATCCCAGTTCCTTTGGGCAAAGATGAAGCCACCCTCGCACCCTATCTCTGACCAACACAGCCCCCCCCCCCCCCAACTTTCACAAGATCCACGCCCATCTAACCAAAGGGTTTCGCCAACACCGCCCAATGGCATCGCCGACACCACCGCTTCCATTCATCACCCTTCTCCCACAACCCATCGGCCACTGGCTTCCCCCCCCAAACGCCTCTCCTCTCTAATCTCTAAACATTCTGCACTGCTTGCAGGGCTTCAGTTACGTAAAGTGGTTAGGACAGGACAAGATGACATATCCCTTCTTAGAGCAAGTTAAGGGAGAATTAATTGAGGATTTCGCCATTATGAAGCATTTTACGTCTTGTCAAACGGGTCCTATTGGCGAGCAGATTGGGAGCCATGTAATTGAGAAATGAACCAAATGGAAGAAATATATAGTTGTTCTTCCCCCCCCGCCTGTTGCGATCTGGCAGAATGTTCCTGGAAACATATTTTACGGGGGAATTGGACAAATGCTTTACTGGAGATGGGAATGTTTTCGGGGTTGAAAGCAAGATGTTGGCCTGGTTGGGTAGTACGGAGATGATAAGACAGGGCCGAGTGGTCTCTTTGTGAAGACTGTTCCACGCTTCATTTGGTGCAGTGTGGTATATTTCCCTTCGCTAGACTAACATCATAGCGTCGTTGAGTCTTACCGAAGGGAAACAGGCCGACAAAAGGCTCATCTAGACTAGTCCTATTTCCCGCGTTTGGCCCTTCTCCCATCAAACATTTTCCATCCATGTTCCCGTCCGAATGTATTTTAAATATTGTTATATTGCCTACCTCGCCTACCCCAGCTTGTTCCACACGCCCACCACCCTCTGTGTGAAAAGATCCCTCAGCTTCCCATTCAATCTTTTCCCTGTCGCCTAAAACCCGCGTCCCCTGGTTCTTGGTGCCGTACTCTGGGTAACGAGTCTGAGTCTGTGCGTTTACCCTAACCTTTACCCAAAACCCTCCAAACCTAAAAAAAAAATAAACCCTTCCCCTCATGAGTTTAAATACAGCTCTATAAGATCGCCGCCCCCCTCATTCTCGCTCAAAGCGACTCCTCTCTCCTCCCCCCTCTCCCGTCAGGCGGGCCCTGCTTACTAAAATTGAGATGTTTTACCCGTCCCCTTGGCTCCGATTGTAACACACACACACACGCACGCACAGTATTTCTCTTTCCCTTTCGCCCACTAAACAATCACTTTTTCACACATAGAGACATGAAACAAACACATTCAAACGCGACACATGCCATATACATACACACACCCATGCACATACACACACACACACATAAACACGCACTTATCCACACACACACACACACACACACACATACACATGTACATACACACAACATACACACACACCTATAACACTACAATCACACGACAAACACACACACACACACACCTATACACCTATACACACACGCACGCATATACACATACACACACACACAGTAGAGCATTATCACGTTACCCTGTGATATGTGACATGTTTATGATATAGAGTGGGTGGATGGTGCTTTTGTCATAAACAGGTTACAGGATCTAAGGGTGGAAGAAGGAACTGCAGAGCTGGGTTTAAACCAAAATATAGACATAAAAAGAAGAAGTGTCTCGACCTGAAACGTCACCCATTCCTTCTCTCCAGAGATGCTGCCTGTCCCGCTGAGTTACTCCAGCATTTTGTGTCAACCTTCAGGATCTGTTTGTCAGGTAACACTCTCCGCAACATCTGTTTGTTAAAACATCTACTTATCCGTCTAGTTAAATGGAACCAAGGGGCGGCCGATGTACATAATGTCTAGAGGCACAACACACTGCGGAGGCTGAAATCTGGAGCAAAAACACACAAAGTGCCGGAGAAACCCAGTGGGTCGGGCAGCATCTGTGGGGGGAATGGACAGTCCATGATTCGGGTCGAGATCCCCTTTCATACTAATTGGTGAGGTTACATTTGGAGTATTCTGTTCAGTTTTGCTCACCCTGTTAAAGGAAAGATGCTGTTCACCTGGAAAGGGCGATGATGTTATTTACGTGGATGGTGCCAGGACTCGATGGCGTGAGCTATCAACACAGGTTAAGCAGGCTTAAGACACTATTCCTTGGATCTCAGGAGGACGGGTGATCTTATAGAAGTGGATATGACCATGAGAGTGGAAAGGGCGAACGCACAGAATATTTTACCCAGAG
The DNA here is from genome assembly GCA_035221665.1 of Okamejei kenojei. Taxonomy (NCBI): domain Eukaryota; kingdom Metazoa; phylum Chordata; class Chondrichthyes; order Rajiformes; family Rajidae; genus Okamejei; species Okamejei kenojei. The sequence goes on along the minus strand of CM069167.1, from coordinate 1,721,388 downwards.
AAGAGGAATCATGAACCAGACGACGCGAGAGGGGGAAAGATTTAAGAAACATTGTATTTTACACAAAGGGTGGTGGGTGTATGGAATGAGCTGCCAGAGGAGGTAGTTGAGGCACGTTTAAAAACATTTGGATAGGTACATGGATGGGATAGGTTTAGAGGGATATGGCCAAACGCTGATAGTTGGACTAGACAGAATTAGGGTACAGACGTGTGGGCGTTGGGTCGTAAAGTTTGGGCTGAAGGGGCCTGTTTCCATTGTTTGTATGGGCTCCATAACTCTAATGACTCAGTCAACTGGACACCGCTGGGCCTCCACACAATGTGTGTTTCTCCACACGATGTTGACCATTGTACCTTCTTCCCAGAACACTAGGTCGGCAGATGGTGCGCATGACCTCACATCAGAGGATGATGGTGGATCTCCTCTGAATCAGATGTGCTTTGCCACTAACCCCTTGTCCACAGGTCCGGGATGAGGACTCCTTCAGAAAAACATTTTTCACACAGAGAGTGGTGAATCTGTGCAATTCTCTGCCACAGAAGGTAGTTGAGGCCAGTTCATTGGCTATATTTAAGAGGGAGCTAGATGTGGCTATTGAGGCTAAGGGGATCGGGGGGCATGGAGAGAAGGCAGGTACAGGATACTGAGTTGGATGATCAGCCATGATCATATTGAATGGCGGTGCAGGCTCGAAGGGCCGAATGGCCTCCTCTTGAACCTATTTTCTATGTTTCTATGTTTCAACTGGAGACCTCCTTCACCAAATCAAAGGTGGGAATTTTGGAGACAGTCTGCGGGCATGTGCGCCATAACCCCCCCCCCCCCTCCATATCTCCAAACACGCGGGGATTTCCATTGGCCTGTTCAATGGAGGATCTACCATATTCCACTGACACCACATTCCTGGGAATCCCACCATCATGCTCGCTGCACACTTATCCTATTGGGATCGAAGAGTCGTGGACCTGAGGTCATAGTCTCAAAATAAAAGGACAGGAGATGGGGAAGAATTTCTTTAGTCTGAGGGGTGGACTTCATTGCCACAGAGGGCTGTGGAGGCCAAGTCAATGGATATGTTTTTAAGGTGAAGATTGACAGATTCTTGACTAGTGCGGGTGTCATTGGGTTATGGGGAGAAGGCAGGAGAATGGGATTGATAGATTAGTCATGATTGGATGGCGGAGTAGACTTGGTGGGCCGAATGGCCTTATTCTGATCCTAGAATTTATGAACTTATGAATGCATTGGAAAACTTACCCGTTCTAGACAAATGGGTGGATAGACTGGTGGATAGGTAAAGGTTGACTTCTAAGCAATATATTCTTCCTTCTGGCGTATGCCCCATGCGCGTACATCGTTGAGAGTTTCTATTCCCCTAATTCCATCCCATTCCTAGGGCCTCTGGTGCCCTGACTTACATCAGGGAACATTTCTATTTCACTATCTCAACCAGAATCTGTCTCCAGGCGTGCAAGGAGCAGCAAAGAGTGCTTCTCAACTCAGACGTGGATGGGCAAAGGGGCCTGGAGGCATCCCAACCCAAGCCCCCCCCCCCCCCCCCGGTCAACGGACACCGAGTTGGGGGGGGGGGGTCCCATTGCTTCAAGCTAACACCCCAATGCAGGCAGGTTTGGGTTCCAACGTGCCCACCGCTCCACGGTGAAGGTGTACCCATCAGAACGCTCTCTCACCGTGGCGCCTCTATAGAGACTGCGGACATCACCGCGGGTGAAGACAGCACGGGAGAATGGTTCTGCTCAAATAACTGGGGGACACCGGGCAAGTGGGACAAGCCTTCACATCAACCGTGTGTAGCTTCTGCCCTTAGAGATTGGATTCCCTCGCCTCCAACTCACGCCCACACCCACGGGGTCAAATCAATGGGAATAGGGAGGAACGACGTGAGAGATTTACTCTAATATACGTATCTGCTGAGTTAGAGAGTCACAGTCTTAGCCCTTCGGCCCAACTCGCCCACACCGGCCAACATGCCCCAGCCACTCTCCCACCTGCCCGCGTTTGGTCCATACCCCTCCAAACCTGTCCCATCCATGTACCTGTCTAATTGTTTCTTAAACGTCCCAGCCTCAACTACCCCCTCTGACAGCTAGTTCCATACACCCACCACCCTCTGTGAAAAAGTTACCCCTCAGATTCCTATGACATTATTTCCCCTTCTCCCTAAACCCATGTCCTCTGGTCCTCGATTCTCCTACTCTGGCCAAGAAGGTCTCTCTCTGTGAGTTAATTGGCGTTAATTACTGGCCGGGTGTGGTTCGAGGCGGCGAGAGGGTCGGAATAGCCGTGATAAAAGTTGTCCAACGAGATGGGATAGAGATTTACCGCGACCCATTGTCACGCCCCTCCAATGTGAGTTAGTAAACAATCTGGTTGCGTTTTCCGAGGCTGCTTTCGGCGGAGTCTGAGCGGCAGCGCTACTCGAAATAAAACATGAAGAGATGGCGAGACAATCGCTCGATTCCTTCCATCTAAGTCTGCGCTCGCTTCTTCTGGGCAATTGCATATTTCTATATATTAATGTATAATACTCGCCCACAACCACCGCCCACGCACTCATTTTCATTTAACCGCGCAGAGCGAGCCCCAACATTACCCCCCCCCCCCCCCCCCCCCCCCCCCCCCCCCCCCCCCCCCCGGTCCCAGCTTCTGCCCTGAATGTTTCTGGTCCACAACCAGTAAACCCGTGAATAACTGACCTCTGTATCTCGCTGTCGCCACTCACGCTGCCGCCCCCACTGAACAAGCAAGCCCCCTGCTGTACCTGGTATAAGTCTCACCGACTCTCGCCTCCCTCGGCGCATTCGCGGGGCAAGTGTTGGCTTCGGCAGCCGTCCCTTCTCAGACAGCACAGCCGAGCTCTCTCGCTCTTTCTCTCAAAAATCGCCGCCTGAATCTTTCTGTTTAACTCCCCAGCCTTATCTCAGCCTTTAACTTTCCCAACGCCTGTTGCCTCATGGTCTCTGGCATCTAGTCTGGCATCCCGGGTTGGAAAGAAATATATATAAATAATGAGCGAAGCTAAAAATATCGCGCGTACCTCCGTGTTGCTATCCATTCAGCGCCGGACTTCCTCCTGCTACAAGTCATATTTCAATGTTAGCAGCTCGGTGTCGTCACACACACACACACACACACACACACACACACACACACACACACACACACACACACCCTCTCTCTCCCTCTCGCTCTCTCGCCCTCTCCCCCTCCCTCTCTCTCTCACCCCCTCTCACCTCCTCTCTCCCCTCCCCCTCCCCTCCCCCTCTCCCTCTCTCCCCCTTACCCTCCCTCCCCCCCCCCCCCCTGCGCCCTCTCTGCCCCCCCCTCTCTCTCTCTCCCCCCCCTCCCTCCCGCCCCCTCCCTTCTCCCTCTCCCCCACACTCCTCCCCCTCCTCTCCCCCCTCCCCCCCCTCTCTCACTCTCCCCCCCTCTCCCCCCTCTCTCCCACTCGCCCCCTCTCTCCTCCCCCTCTCTCCCCCTCCCGCCCCCCTCTCTCTCCCCCTACCCCCTCCTCTCTCCCCCCTCCCCCACCCTCTCTCTCCCCCTACCCCACCTCTCCCCCTCCCCCCCTCTCCCTCCCCCCTCCTCCCCCCCCCCCCTCTCTCCCCCCCTCTCTCTCCCCCTCCCCTTCCCATCTCTCCCCCCCCTCTCTCTCCCTCTCTCCCCCTCTCTCTCTCCCCCTCTCTCTCCTCCCCTCTCCCCCCCCCTCCCCCTACCCCCTCCCTCTCTCTCCCCACTTCTCTCTCCCTCTTCCCCCCTCTCCCCCCCCCATCCTCAATCATCCCCCTCTCTCTCCTCTCCTCCCCCTCCCCCACCCTCTCTTCTCTCTCTCTCTCCCCCTCCCTCCCCCTCTCCCCCTCTCCCCCCTCTCTCACTCTCTCACATACACATACACCATAACAACTGTCTCGCTGAACAATCTCACAGTCACGATTCTTGGGAATCTCTCTCTCTCTCTGTTCATGACGCATCCCCGGACAGTCACGACCATCTCTTGGCGCTTTACATCAATCACGTTTTCATTTTAATTATTATTACTTAAAAAATAAATCAAGTGCTGGCACATAAAGTACTGGAAGTTGCCCGGTCTGAACCGCGGACAGAAGATGCACTAACTCTCCCTCCGCTCCTTTCTCTCTGTGTCTCTGTCTCGGCATGTGAGGCCATGTCACCGTGAACAACACGGCCTGATGTGTGTTATTGATGCCAACCCACCCATTGGAAAGGCTGACATTGTTTACAGTCGCCCCGTTATCTCGTGGAAACGCGAAAGTGCCGGAATCCTTATGCCCCTGTCCCACTTGGCCCCTGTCCCACTTAGGAAACCTCGACGGAAACCTCTGGAGACTTTGCGCCCCACCCAAGGTTTCCGTGAGGTTCCCGGAGGTTTTTGTCAGTCTCCCTAATGGTCGAAAGTGGTTCCCGCTTCTTCTATGTTCTATACAACCTCCGGGAACCGCACGGAAACCTGGGTGGGGCGCAAAGTCTCCAGAGGTTTCCGTTCAGGTTTCCTAAGTGGGACAGGGACATTAATACCACAAATACCACTGGAGTAACTGAGCGGGTCAGACAGCATCTCTGGAGGACCTCGACGGTGGACGTTTGTGTTCTGAACCGTATTACAGTCTCTCGCGAATCCATGAGAATCCTTCGCCCGCCTCAGCCCGGGAGACCTTGTAATTTCCACTCGCTTAACCAGGGACTTGCCGACCGAGCCTCAACACAGTGGGTGCAGGAAGGAACTGCAGGTGCTGGTTTTAGACATATAATGCTGGAGTAACTCAGCGGGACAGGCATCATTTCAGGAGAGAAGGAGTTGGTAACGTTTCGGGTCGAGACCCTTCTTCAGACTAAGAGTCAGGGGAGAGGGAAGCGACAGGTACAGACGGCGATGTAGAGAGATAGAGAACACATGAATGAAATATATGCACAACATTGATGATGGTAAAGGAATTAGGCCATTGTTAGTTGTTTGTCCCCCCCCCCCCCCCCCCCCCCGTTGGATTGCAACCTTGTGGTGGTCGGGGAGCGTGTGTGGCTCAGTGACCCCTAGAGCTACGCCAGCGGGAGATTCCTTTCCTGTTAGGGTCTCCCATGCTGGACAGGTGACAATGGACTTGATGCGGCCAACCCGATTCAATGGAAAGGTAAAGGCTTTGAAACATTTTAGTTAAGAAAGTCCCATCATCTACTCCCTCACCCCCCTCACCATTCCACTACCAGCGAAGATATAGTTGCGCTGGTTACTGTATTTGTAGGTGTGGTCTAATGAGTTAATGGCTTGATTAATGGAACACGTAGAATATTTAGACAGTAGTTTTATGGCGCCCATCAATCAAAATCTTACATTCATCAGAATAGTTTGTGATACTGAGACATTCATATTATTTTGCCTCCTGTTTATGGCAAACAGACACAGCCACATGTATACAATATATTCCACGACTGAATCCCTCTCCTCATACTGATGTTAAACCATCCCGGCCTGGCCCTTCAGGAACCATTACACAGCCCAGCAGAAAAGGATGGGTTTCCAGCTGCCTTGCTCGTCACACGTTTATAGTCTCACAGCATCGACAATTATCTGTCCGGTTCCCCGAACCTCTGCCGGTCATCAAGTACCCGTTTAAGTGTAAGTAAGTTTAAGTGAGTTTATTGGCCAAGTATTCACATACAAGGAATTTGCCTTGGTGCTCCACCCACAAGTAACAACATGACGTACTGAGACATTTACATCAATCCCATGATAATCCCATACCAATCTTCCCACCTTCCCCACCACCCTTCGTCCTCTCTGGCTCTATCACACAGCTGCATCAAGGGACAGTGGGGGCAAGTTGACGGGGGCAATTAACCCTCCCAACCAACGTGTCCATGGAGCGTAGGATGGCGGCAGACCACCCAGAGAAACAATAGACAATAGGTGCAGGAGGAGGCCATTCGGCCCTCCGAGCCAGCACCGCCATTCAATGTGATCATGGCTGATCATCCCCAATCAGTACCCCGTTCCTGCCTTCTCCCCATATCCCCTATCTCTGCTATTTTTAAGAGCCCTATCTAGCTCTCTCTTGAAAGCATCCAGAGAACTGGCCCCCACCGCCCTCTAAGGCAGAGAATTCCACAGACTCACCACTCTCTGTGAGAAAAAGTGTTTCCTCGTCTCCATTCTAAATGGCTTACCCCTTATTCTTAAACTGTGGCCCCTGGTTCTAGACTCCCTCAACATCGGGAACATGTTTTCTGCCTCTAGCATGTCCAAGCCCTTAACAATCTTATATGTTTCAATGAGATTCCCTCTCATCCTTCTAAACTCCAGAGTGTACAAGCCCAGCTGCTCCATTCTCTCAGCATATGACAGTCCCGCCATCCCGGGAATTAACCTTGTAAACCTACGCTGCACTCCCTCAATAGCAAGAATGTCCTTCCTCAAACCTGGCGTTGTCACAGGGAGAAGTTGGCAACACCACATGAGCAAGGCTAGGGGTCAGGGTCAAACCCAGTTTGGCAATGCCATGAGGCAGTGACTCAACTCACTGCATCACCGTGCCACTGCATTCCTGTGCCTCCCTCCGGTAGAGACCATCCCATGGGACCAGCAGGGGTTGGTGGATGGACATTCAGTTGGCAGTGGTACCAACTGAGTTGTCTTTTGTAAATACCCGGAGACACAGGAAACTGCAGATAGACTCATAATGGTTGAGTCATACAGCCTAGATAAGGGCCCTTTGTCCCAGATTGCCCACTGCGTCCAATATGTCCCATCTATCTAGTCCCACTTGCCTGCATTTGGCCCATATCCCTCTCAACCTGTCCGATCCATGTAGCTGTCTAATTGCTTCTTAAACATTGGGATAGTCCCTGCCTCAACTACCACCTCTGACAGCTCGTTCCATACACCCACCACCCTCTGTGTGAAATCAGATGCTGGAATCTTGAGCAAAACACAAAGTGCTGCAAATATATTTGTAAACATCTCTTTATCATCAACATAACCTATACAGGACACTGGTAAATGGAACGGGAGCCACTGATTAGATGGGCAAGGATGAGATGGCTTCTTGGATGGTCATTAATGTGTTGGAATTTATTCAGATAATTAATAATTGCACTCAGTAAACGCGTCGATACTGAGGGAAATGTAAGAAAGAAAATGTTAGAGAGAGAAAAACAAACAAAACTCAAAAAGTAAAGAATGCAGAATAAACCAGGACGGAAGCTGCAGTGAATGGAATGGGTTGGGTTGGGATGAGGGGAATGTATGAAGAGAGAAGAGTTTGAAGAATTAGATGATAAGATGATCGTATTGGATGAACTTTAGGCAAAATGGCCTTTATCTTTATTGCATGAAATGTCAGCAAGTTCATATAGGCCTGTATGCACACCTGCTGATCTAAATGGATCCAGGCTAGAGAACAAGCAACACAGGTTGGTCACTTCCATTGAGATTATCCCTGACTCATTAATACAGTTTGGTAAATGACGGTGAATGTATTATTGAGCAATGTTTGGCATCTGGCTGTTATTATTTTGCTGTTTTCAGGTCCAAGGAAACAATGTGAATGTCTCTGCTCCTGAAAGAGTTAGCTGTGTCTATTGCCCCCAAAGGAGATGGTGAATGGTTTGACATCATCACACAATGCAGAGTCCACCTGTGGACAATCAGGTTAATTGGACCTACATGTTTCATACTTACTTTCCCTCCTGATGGGTAGGTACAGATGGGGCACTGGTCTGGTAGCTTCACATACCTGTTCATAGTCAATAAGGACAGACACACAGACAGATAGTCAAATAGATAGATAGATAGATAGATAGATAGATAGATAGATAGATAGATAGATAGATAGATAGATAGATAGATAGATAGATAGATAGATAGATAGATAGATAGATAGATAGATAGATAGATAGATAGATAGATAGATAGATAGATAGATAGATAGATAGATAGATATAATAGAAAAAGGGAGAATGATGAAAATAATTAACATATTTTACTCTGAGCAATCTCAGTGCTCTTGGGTTTATAAAGTGCGGAAGGGGATAAAAACTTACACCATTTTTTTTTCACATTATCCAGAGCTTCTGCTGGAAAAGCATGTTTGCAGACATTGGGTGACAATAGTTCTGCCTGGGTTGCAGCTACAATCCAATTTTTAGTTCTCACAAAGAAAACATCCAACTCAACATTAGTGGAACCTGGTACTTATATCTGTCATGAGAAAATAGTAACTAATAAATCAATAATATCCATCATCATATCTCCACGTGTCAATGAGTATTCACACTGATTTTTATCCCTCAACATTCTTTGGTCAAGATTATCCAATACTTAGGCTTAGTTGAACTATGTGGGACTGACGGTCAGATGTAACTGAATTGAATTAATTGAATTGAATACATTTTATTGGCCAAATTGGTATATATACAAGGAATTTGCCTTGGTGCTTTGCTTGCAAGTGACAACACGATATACAGTAGACAAGTAAAAATAAAACATTATAATTGAAACAGGTGAAGAATGAAATAAAATACCAGAGTACATGAAGACTACAGACTTTTGGTTATTGAGTAGAGCTACTGCTCGTGGAAAAAAAACTGTTTTTATGTCTGGCTGTGGCAGCTTTGACAGTCTGGAGTCGCCTTCCAGAGGGAAGTGATTCAAAGAGTTTGTGGCCAGGGTGAGAGGGGTCAGAGATGACCTTGCCCGCTCGCTTCCTGGCCCTTGCAGTGTAGAGTGCATCAATGGAGGGAAGGTTGCAGCCAACAACCTTCACTGCTGATCGGACGATTCGCTGCAGCCTCCGGGTGTCGTGCTTGGTGGCTGAGCCAAACCAGACCATGATGGAGAAGGTGAGGACAGACTCTACGATGGCCGTGTAGAATTGGACTATCATTGCCTGTGGCAGATTGTGTATGCTCGGTTCAATTTCCAAGTGCAGTTTTGCTGTAGTGAGTTAAGATGTTCAACAACGTGACTAATACTCCAGCTTTTTGTGCCTGTCGATAAAAATCCTGACAGTGACTTCTGGTTGGGAAAATATCTTCCCCTATCAATTATAGCTACAAAATTAACATTATTCTTATATTGAATTAACTTGGCTGGTTGAGGTCCTGTCAAAGACGTGGAGGGAGTTCCCAGACACTGAACCTCAACAGATACACAACACTTATTCATTCACAAGATGTTGCTAATCCCAATGTGCTGGCGAGGATTTCATGCAGATTCAGTCCTAATTGCCTCCTAAAATTAATGGCTTGCTGGAGATAGTCATGCTTCCCCTAGAGAACGTGAATGAAGCTCTGGAGGTTTGATAACAATCCAGTAGTTTCATAGTCAATATCTGTCACTGTTGCTATCTTTTTATTCTACTTTAGAGGTTTGCAGTAATGCTGCCTGGATTAGTGTGTACTGGCCACAACTTGGACAAACTTGGACACAACTTGGACAAACTTGTATCATTTCTCTGGGACGGCGAATATTGTGGGAAGATCTCATAGAGGTATATCAAATTATGAGAGGCATAGATAGGATGGAAGGTAGACAAATATGCTGGTGGAACTCAGCGGGTGAGGCAGCATCTATGGAGAGAGGAAATAGGCAATGTTTCGGGTCGAGACCCTTCTTCAGGCTAATATGGAGGTGGGGGGGGGGGAGAAGAAAGGAAGAGGCGGAGACAGTGGGCTTTAGGAGAGCTGGGAAGGGGAGGGGAAGGAGGGAGAAAGCAGGGACTACCTGAAATTGGAGAAGTCAATGTTCATACCGCTGGGGTGTAAACTACCCAAGCGAAATATAACGTGCTGCTCCTGCCCCAGCGGTATGAACATTGGCTTCTCCAATTTCAGGTAGTCCTTGCTTTCTCCCTCCTTCCCCTCCCCTTCCCAGCTCTCCCACAGCCCACTGTCTCTGCCTCTTCCTTTCGTCTTCCCGACCCCCCCCCCCCCACCTCCACATCAGTCTGAAGAAGGGTCTCGACCCGAAACATCACCTATTTCTTCGCTCTATCGATGCTGCCTCACCCGCTGAGTTTCTCCAGCATTTTTGTCCACCTTCGATTTTTCCAGCATCTGCAGTTCTTTCTTGGACATGATGGGAAGGTCTGAATCATTTTCCCAGGGTGGAAATGTCAAAGGCGGGAGGGCTTAGCTTTCAGATGTAAGGGACAAGGTTTAAAGGAGATGCACGGGACAAGTTTGATGTTAAGAAGATCGGCACAAAGTGATGGAGTAACTCAGCGAGTCAGGCAGCATCGTTGGACAATAAGGATGGGTGACGTTTCGTGTCGGAACCCATCTTCAGACTGACGGTCGAAGGAGGGGTAGAATAGAGGTAGGAAAAGACAGGGGTGGTGGTGGAGGCAGATACGATAGCAGTGTTTAAGAGGCTTTTAGATGGGCACATGGATGTGCAGGGAATGGAGGGATATGGATCATTTGTGCAGGCAGAGGACATTTTAGCATCATGTCCAGCAGAGACTTTGTTTCTGTGCCATAATGTTCTATGTTCAATTATGCTCAATACATCTAATTACCTGAATTTGACTTCCCAAGTTATTTTGACAAGATTTGAACTTTTAATTAATAGATTATGGGCGGTGGTGCAGCCATCGAGCGACTGCCTCAGCGCCAGGGACCCGGGTTCCATCCCGACTATGGGCGCTGTCTGTACGGAGTTTGTACGTGCTCCCCGTGACCCGTGTGGGTTTTCTCCGGGATCTTCGGTTTCCTCCCACACTCCAAAGACGTACAAGTATGTACGATAATTAGCTTGATATAAATGTAAACTTGTCCCTAGTGCAGGGGTGGGGAACCTTTTCATGTTAGAAGGCCGCATTAAATTAGCCGGTTTAAAAGGTAGATGCAAAATGCCGGAGTAACTCGGCAGGACAGGCAGCAACTCTGAGAGAAGGGATGAGTGAGGTTTTGTGGTGGAGACCCTTCTTCAGACCGATGTCAGGGGAGTGGGAGGGACAGAGATAGAATGTAGTCGGAGACAGTAAGACTGGTGGGAGAACTGGGAAGAGGGAGGGGGAGGGGATGGAAAGAGAGGGAAAGCACAGGCTTTGAAGTAAGTTTTTATGTGTAATTGGATCAACAGGCCTGTAAAGATGCAGCAAGTAAGAATCTGTGTCCGTTTTCAGTATCTATGACAATTAAGCACTTTAAACTCTTGGCACTCATAATTCACACACACGCACAAATGTACACGTAGATAAACATAGGCTGGCAAACACACACACACACACATGTACATTATAACACATACATGCACACAGACACACTCGCACACACACACATCCATGTACATTATAACACACACAAACATACATATGCACAGACACACACACACACACACACACATACATGTACATTATAACACACACAAACATACCTACATACAGACACAAACGCACACACACACACACACATATACACACACATGCTCACACACACACACACATGCTCACACACACACACACACACACACATGCTCACACACACACACATGCTCACACACACACACGCACACACAAACGCACACACACGCACATGCTCACACACACACACACATGCTCACACACACACACACACACACACACACATGCTCACACACATGCTCACACATGCTCACACACACACACATGCTCACACACACACACACACACACGCACACGCTCATGCTCACACGCACACGCTCACACACACACACACACACACACGCTCACGCTCACATACACACGCACACACACGCACACGCTCACGCACACACACACGCACATGCACACACACACACACACACACACACACACACACACACACACACACACACACACACACACACACACGCACATGCACACACACACACACACACACGCACACGCTCACGCACGCACACACGCACACGCACATGCACACACGCACATGCACACACACACACACACACACACACACACACACACACACACACACACACACACACACACACACACACACACACACACACACACACACACACACACACACACACACACACACACACACACACACACACACACACACACACACACAAATACAGAAACACATAAACACAGAGAGTTTTATGCTTTAAAATGGTATTTTCAATCCTTCCACAATTTCACTAAAATAGTGACCACTGTTCATTTATCACCCTGGAATGAGAAAAGTATCAAAAAACAAATGTCACTGCCCAATGGGGTGTTTGTTCGTTACCTTTTATTTAAACCCTACAATCATGACAAAATGGTACCTGAGTCGGTGAGTATTCGGGGTGTTGAAACAGTGAAACATGTTGTGAGGAATTCTTCATACAATGGCCTTGGGATTGCATCGTGTGAAATGATAACATGAATATTTATCATGTGCATTTCAAAAGAAGACATACTTCACACAAAGGGTGGTGGGTGTATGGAACGAGCTGCCGGAGGAGGTAGTTGAGGCTGGGACTATCTCAACTGTTTAAGAAACAGTTAAACAGGTTCATGGATAGGACAGGTTTGGAAGGATATTGGCCAAAAGCAGGCAGGTGAGACTAGCGTAGCTGGGACACGTTGGCCGGTGTGGGCAAGTTGGGCCGAAGGGCCTGTTTCCGCGCTGTATCGCTCTGTGACCATGACAAATCTATAGAGCACCCTGCACAATTTCAAGAACATTCCAGTGTATTTTGTTGCCTGTTAAATATTATTCTGAAATGCCATCACCACGGGTCACGAAGGAAATGGCACATTTTGTGGGTTTCTGCAGAGCAAGAGCCCACAAAACGGACAACGCCACATCACGAGAAAACAGGACCAAGCTCTTTAAAGCCTGCCGCGCCATTCAATATGATCATTCAGTTCTGAAATTGAATGCAAGGGCCTCAATTTCTCTGCGTTCATGCCCAAATCTCCATTACTTCATTTCTCAGATCACTACTTTAATTAAATATACTCCCAGGGTTAACATATGATGAGCGTTTGTCGGCACTGGGCCTGTACTCGCTGGAGTTTAGAAGGTTGGGGGGGGATTTCATTGAAACTTACCGAATAGTGAAAGGGTTGGATAGAGTGGATGTGGAGAGGATGTTTCCACTAGTGGGAGAGTCTCGTACAGGGGTGGAGAACCTTTCATGTTGGAATGCCGCATTAAGTTAGCTGTAATCTAATAAGGAGGCATCCAAGAAACTTCAGTTAAATATGCTTCAAAATGTACATTATTTTGTCAAATTCTAACGACTATGTACTAAGAAAATTAAAACATATTGTTAATTCTAAAGTTAACTAATCTTTTAATGACTCTGTTGTGACTGCTTTTTGTGGGAAAGCATTTGAATATTTGGTTGTAACATGGAGGTATGCAGCTTCAGCTGATTTTCTAGATGGGTATCCGTCATTTGTGATCTTAATTGATTTGGGTTAG
>CM069167.1:1690448-1702948 GCA_035221665.1 Okamejei kenojei | reverse complement strand
GCAAAAAAAAAATTATTGCATCTATCTCAACACCCTCACCCCCCCCCCCCCCCACCCCCCCACCCCCACCCCCCCCCCCCACCCCCCCCCCCCCCCCCCCCCCCCCCCCCCCCCCCCGCCACCCCCTACCGACCCACTCGTCCCAACACTAATGCATGAACAGGCTGGAGTTGCGCCTGGAGTTGTTATGCCAACTGGCTAGGCTGGACTTTTTAAAGGACTTCTTTTTTTGTCCACGCATAGGCGGGCAAAACCCAGTTATTTTTGACTCCTGTTTCCATTTTTGGACATGCTAAAAATTGCACTAGCGGAAGATGCTCTGCTGACTGATACGTACGGTTGGAATCATTAAATATGCATTGATTTTTTTTTTTCCTAAATCCTCGCGAATCCCTGGAGGATTCTTGGCGAAATCCTTGTCAGAATTTTAAGAATGTATTCGCTCCATTGTGTAAAACAGATGACTCTATCCAGCGCTGCCTGAATATCCTTCCCGGTTTTTCTTTTCTTCTTGTTACTTTCAAATCCCTTCTTCATTCTGACAAATGTGATGAATAGCGACTAATTTTCTTTTCAATCTGGGGGTTTCACCCCCCACCCCTCACACCTAATGAACAGAGTTCCAACCAGACAACACAAGTCTGTATTTCAGGACCATGGGTAGCTCCCGGCGCCCTGTTTACTTTCACTGGGCGATTCTAACGTGTTGGAAGTCACCATAGCAATGGCGAGGCAATTCCAAAATTTACAATCCGAGATTAATGGGGCCAGTGGCAACAGCACATAAGCAAGGTTTAAATTCTTCACTTAGAACTGGTGTTCAGTGATTTATTTCAACTACAAATTCTGACTTGGCGAACACTAATTGGTGGGCAGAAGGTGTAGAATTGTATCTTTTTTTTTCTCTCTCTTCGGAAATCAAAGCACTTCGAATCTAACATTAGAGTGAGACACGGGATGGGGTGGGTAATGTATCCCCAGCTGATAATAAAAGAGAGAGAGGTGGGAGAGTGGGGGTGATTGGGGTGGAAAGGGAGAACGTGGTGAATGAGACTGCTGTTACATCTGGCTGTGTTTGGCCAATATCTCCATCACAAAGAATTGGATTCAACCTGGACTCCTTCACTCACACACACACACACACACACACACACACACACACACACACACACACACACACACACACACACACACACACACACACACACACACACACACACACACACACACACACACACACACACACACACACACACACACACACACACACACACACACACTCACACACACACACACACACACACACACACACACACACACACACACACACACACACACACACACACACTCACACACACACACTCACACACACACTCACACACACACACCACACACACACACACACACACACTCACACACACTCACACACACACACACACACACACACACACACACACACACACACACACACACACACACACACACACACACACACACACACACACACACACACACACACACACACACACACACTCACACACACACACACACACACACACCACACACACACACACACACACACACACACACACACACACACACACACACACTCACACACCACACACACACTCACACACACACTCACACACACACACTCACACACACTGCACACACACACACAACACACACACACTCACACACACTCACACACACTCACACACACTCACAGCCACACACACATACACACACACACTGCCACACACACACACTCACACACACTGCCACACACACACACACACACACACTGCCACACACACACACTCACACTCACACTCACTCACTCACACACACACAGTCTCGCTGCTCGCCAGAGTTTTTTTTATCATTAGCTGGTAATTGATTCCCCAAAGCTTGACGCAAATGTTATGCCAATGACGTGATTCACATTCTGTGGGGAAGTCAAAGACATCACCCGCACCCCAACCCAATAGCCACTTCCCCGCTAGAGCAACGCAGAAACCCCTCCATGAATAACCCCACACCGACCCAGACACACCGCACCCCTGCTTCTAGCACTTCCAGTCAACTCCCTTCTCAAATGCTATTCATCAAGCGTTGATCGTGGAAGGAGAAGGGGGGGGGGGGGGGGGGGGGTGGGGAGAGAGGGAGAGAGAGGGAGAAGGGGGGAGAGAGGGTGGGGGGAGAGGGAGAGGGAGAGGCGGAGAGAGGTAGAGAGGGAGAGAGGGGGAGAGTGTGGAGAGAGGGAGTGAGGAGAGAGAGGGAGAGTGAAGGGAGATGGGGAGAGGGGGAGAGAGTGAGAGGTGGAGGGGGGAAGAGGGAGAGGGGAGGGAGGGAGGGGGCGTAGATATGGGTGAAAAATGCAACAGGGGAAACTGGGCAAGCAGGGACACTGGTAGAGAAGGCAAGGACAAAGAGTAAAAACAGTCAGGGGCAAATTGCCATAAAAATGCATGGCTTTCAAAAGCCATCGATTGCTAAAATAGGGATTAATTCACTCTATTTCCCAGTGAAACCGCCTGTCTCTTGCAGTGACGTAAATAGCAGAAACCCTGACTACGGTTTCCTATTCTAACGCCCACACACGGAGCCCAACCACCCACGGACTGACCGAGAGAGAGAGGGAAGGAGGCAGGGAGAATGTGTGGGAGGGAGAAAAAACACAGCCAAGACGTAGCAAAGGGAAAGACACAAGAACAGGATTGAAAAACAAATAGGAAGATATAGAAGGGGGAATAAAAGGAATAATTAAAAAAAAAAACAAGACTGATTGAAGAAAGTGTGACATAAAACCCTACACAGTGTTGTATTAATAATGTAAACGGGGGGGGGGGGGGGGGGGGGGGTGAGTGCGCTGGATGAGGGAAATGGGAGCAAGAGCGAGTTAGATAACATCAAGAAGCGGGGACAGAGTCAGAGAGAATATTGGCCAAGGGTTCTGGTGAAATTCTACAGCGAAAATAAAACAGTTAGATTCCCCACTGTCTAGCAGGGACGGTGGTGAATATACTGTCAGCAATAGGTTGCTGAGGCTGAGGGGGGGGGGGGGGGGGGGGGGGGGGGGGGGGGGTGGGGGGGGGGGGTGGTACATTGTGTCCCTTACATCACAAGTAATTACCACAAGATCACAGAGAGATTAAATTCTAAATTAGATTGTTACTGTACAGAATTAAGTTTGGGTGTGGTACAAAGCTCCCGTGATCTTTTGTTAATACATCACTTTTGTCACATAGATGCATAGAAACATAGAAAATAGGTGCAGGAGGAGGCCATTCGGCCCTTCGAGCCAGCACTGCCATTCATTGTGATCACGGCTGATCGTCCCCAATCAATAACCCGTGCCTGCCTTCTCCCCATATCCCTTGACTCCACTCGCCCCTAGAGCTCTATCCAACTCTCTCTTAAATCCATCCAGTGACTTGGCCTCCACTGCCCTCTATGGCAGGGAATTCCACAAATTCATATCTCTCTGGGTGAAAACGTTTTTTTCTCACCTCAGTCTTAAATGACCTCCCCTTTATTCTAAGACTGTGTGTGGCCCCTGGTTCTGGACGCGCCCAACATTGGGAACATTTTTCCTGCATCTAGCTTGTCCAGTGCTTTTATAATTTTATATGTTTCGATAAGATATCCCCTCATCCTTCTAAATTGTCCTTGTCAATAGATCAGAACTCATTGGTAAAGTGTTTGATTAATTTTCCAAAATAAAAAAACAAAAACATTCCTAGTGGTGAGAGGATTTGACACTGAAGTTTAGGAGAGGTTGATTGTTGTCACGTGTACCGAGGTACAGTGAATAGCTTTGCTTCATGTGCAGTCCAATCAGATCAGATAAGTCTGTACATAGATACAATCAGGCCAAACTCAGGTCCAATATGTCGAGCAAAGGGGAAGATACAGAGTGCAGAATATAGTTCTCAGCATTGTAGCGCATCAGTTCCAGAGACAAAGTCCAATGTCTGCAATGGGGTAGAGGTGAGTCGGACAGTGCCCTAGCTTATGGAAGAAGCCTGATAACAGAGGGGAAGAAGCTGTTCCTGAGTCTGGTGGTGCGCGCTTTCAAGCTTCTGTACCTTCTGCCGGACGGGAGCGGGGAGAAGAAGGAATGACCGGGGTGGGACAGGGACAGGGACAATGTTGGCTGATGTTCTGGGGCAGAGTGGAATGTAGATGGAGTTAATGGCGGTCTGTGTGATGGCTAGTCTTTAGATACAGAAGAGATACAGCACGGAAATAGGCCCTTCAGCCCACCAAGCCCGCGCTGACCAGTGATCACCCCGTACACTAGCACTATCCTACACACTAGGGACAATTTACAATTTTACTGAATCCAATTAACCTACAAACCTGCACGTCTTTGGGATGTGGGAAGACACTTGTGGGAGGAACACCGCTATCATCTCTGTCTCCACCACCCCCCCTGGCAGCAACTTCCATGCATCTCTCACCCTCTGTATAAACAGCTGGCCCCACAAATCTCAATAGGCAATCGACAATAGGTGCAGGAGGAGGCCATTCGGCCCTTCGAGACAGCACTGCCATTCAATGTGATCATGGCTGATCATCCCCAATCAGTACTCCGCTGACTCCGCTATCTTTAAGAGCCCTATCTAGCTCTCTCTTGAAAGCATCCAGCGAACCTGCCTCCACCGCCCTCTGAGGCAGAGAATTCCACAGACTCACAACTCTCTGTGAGAAAAAGTGTTTCCTCATCTTCGTTCTAAATGGCTTACCCCTTATTCTTAAACTGTGGCCCCTGGTTCTGGACTCCCTCAACATCGGGAACATGTTTCCTGCCTCTAGCGTGTCCAACCCCGTAATAATCTTACATTTCAATAAGATATCCTCTCATCCTTCTAAACTCCAGAGTGTACAAGCCTAGCCACTACATTCTCTCAGCACATGACAGTCCCGCCATCCCGGGAATTAACCTTGTAAAACTACTATGCTAATCCCTCAATAGCAAGAATGTCCTTCCTCAAATTAGGGGACCAAAACTGCACACAATACTCCAGGTGTGGTCTCACAAAAAGGTTTTGACGCCAATCCTACCTATCCCTCTCATATAAGTGTCCCCCTCAACCTCAGATGTTCCAGAGAAAATAATCCAAGTTTAGCCGACCTCTTCTTGTGGTTTTCTTTTTTTGTGTGGCGTGCACAGCCTAAAGTTGTTGGACAACTTGTTCTATTTGATCTTCCGTTTGTGCACGTCGAGTTGATTGCATTAGTCGAAACCGGGCGGACCACGTGACTATCTTCCACCCCTTCTTGAGGTTAAAGCCCTCTATTCCAAGTAGCATTTGGATAAACCTCTTCTGCACCCTCTCCACAGCCTCCACACCCTTCCTGTAATGGGGAAACTGGAGCACCCGGAGAAAACCCACGCGGTCACTGGGAGAACGTACAAACTCTGTACAGAATGTCACGCGTAATCAGGATCGAACCCGGGTCTCTGGCACTGTAAGGCAGCAACTCTACCCGCTGCGCCACCCTGCATTCACCAACAATATTGTAAAACAGGGAGCGCAGCTGCTGGTTTATGTACAGGAAGCGGACAATACCACCTGAACAACAATGGTTGGGATTATCTGGGTATCTACAGATGGAGGCAAGAGAGACTGCATGAATCAAAAAACAAACTGCTGGAGGAACTCAGTGAAAAGGAGTGGCCAGGATGAGGCATGTCAATAGACAATAGGTGCAGGAGTAGGCCATTCGGCCCTTCGAGCCAGCACCGCCATTCAATGTGATCATGGCTGATCATCCCCAATCAGTACCCCGTTCCTGCCTTCTCCCCGTATCCCCTGACTCCGCTATCTTTAAGAGCCATATCTAGCTCTCTCTTGAATGTTCTTGATTATGTTGGCTGCTTTTCTGAGGCAGGGTGATGTGTAGATGGAGGCCTGGACAGACTGGATGTGGAGAGGTTGTTTCCACTAGTGGGAGAGTCTAGGGCAAGAGGGCGTAGCCTCAGAATTAAAGGACGTTCCTTTAGGAAGGATATGAGGAGGAATTTCTTTAGTCAGAGGGTGGTGAATCTGTGGAATTCCTTGCCACAGACGGCAGTGGAGGCCAAGACATTGAATATTTTAAAGGCAGAGATAGATAGATTCTTGATTAGTACGTGTGTCAGGGGTTATGTGGAGAAGGCAGAGGAATGGGGTTAGGAGGGAGAGATAGATTGGCCATGATGAATGGCGGAGTAGCCTAGATGGGCCGAATGGCCTAATTCTGCTCCTATTATTTATATCCTTCTACCAAATGGCTGACCCATTATCCTCAACCTCTGGCAGGGAAGATGTGAATCTTGGTGGGGTAAAGGAGCTAACGGATCTTGAAACACATGCCCATCAATTCTGCAAGGTCATAAAAAACAGCAAAACAAGAACAAACATTTTATTCTAAATAGATGGAATTGACTCAAAAGTAGTTTAGTTTAGAGATACAGCGCGGAAACAGGCCCTTTGGCCCACCGAGTCGCACCGACTACTGATCCCCGCACACTAACACTATCCTACACACACTAGGGACAATTTACATTTTTACCAAGCCAATTAACTAACAATTAACTCTAACACGTCTTTGGAGTGTGGGAGGAAACCAAACATCTCGGAGAAAACCCACTCGGTCACGGGGAGAACGTACAAACTCCGCATAGACAGCGCCCGTAGTCGGGATAGAACCCGGGTCTCTGGCGCTGTGAGGCAGCAACTCTACCGCTGCGCCACCTTGCTGCCCTAAGTAAGGCAGTCTGATGATGAGATGTCTGGTCCAACTGATGGAGTGGGCTACACCTGCTACTCTCTGCAATTTCTTGTGACCCTGGGCAGAGCTCTCTGTGCCTTCATGATGGTTTCCCTTCAGGAATATCATTGGATTCCTAACAACCATGTTTGCTGGGGTCTCTGCTCTATCAGTGGCGGGCCAGGCATCCAAGGCGAGTGATATTGTTACACGATGTGTGGATCTGTGAATGTAAAGCCACAATTCAGATCTATCTCATCCCTGAGGTCTTACATCCTGCTTAAAGGTATAACATATGATTTAACTCACAAAGTGCTGGAGAAACCCTGTGGGTCAGGCAGCATCTGTGGAGGGAATAGGCAGGTGATGTTTCGTGTTGGGATGCTCCCTCTAAAGTAGGTACCAGCAGCAAAATTCTGTCTGCCCAATCCTCATACATTTTAGGTTTTCCCTCAAGATTCCATCGCCTGCAGTTCCTTGTGGTCTCACATGAGAATTTATTCCTGGATACAACCATACCTAGTCCATATTGCTGTTCAATTTAGACGCGGGAGATCCGATCATCCCGGCGAGAAGGCCTGAACATCGGGCTGTCCGTAGCAGCGACTGCAGAGGGTTCAAAGGCCCGGGTCACAGGTGGATGATGTCTGAACTGTATCGCCTTCCCCCACAGTGGGAATGTTGATGCCGCTGTGTGGAGATGTTCATGTTAAACTCTATCGCGTGATGTGTTTTTTTTTTATTTGTATGGTTGTACATCGGGAGACGAGGGGAGAGACAAGACTTTGCCTTCTATCTCAGTGAGGAGGAGATTCACTGTGATGGATGTCTGTGTACATTGTGTTGGTGCGTGTCTTGGTTCTTCTCTTGTATAACTGCAGAAACCAAATTTAGTTTGAACCTCATTTGTATTGTATTGTATTGTATGGTAACTCAAACCTCACTGTACCAATTGGCGCAGGTGACAATAAATGTAACTTCAACTTGAATATACAACTTTTTGTATCACAGAAGTTTAATTTATTGACAAATCACAAAGTGCTGGAGGAACTCAGCGGGTCAAGCAACATCTGTGAAGGGAATGGACAGACAATGTTTAGGGTCGAGACCTTTAGGGTCAAGATACTTGTAGAGTCTGAGGTACAGGTAACAGAGAAGAAGGAGTTGACATTTGTATTAGATAGAACATCACGGCAGTACTTAGAGAAGATGTTCTTCACTTGATCAGCCAGTGTGGCTGCAAGGAGGAACATTATTTGAAGGGAATGATTGCTTTGATGGGACGGTACCACGTAAATGCACCTTCTTCCCGTGACCACGCGGGTTTTCTCCGGGTGTTCAGGTTTCCTCCCACACTCCAAAGACGTGCAGGTTTGTAGGTTAATTGTAGGATAGTGTTAGTGAATAAGTAAGTAAGTAAGTAAGTTTATTGGCCAAGTATTCACATACAAGGAATTTGTCTTGGTGCTCCGCCCACAAGTAACAACATGACATACAGTGACAGTTACGAATGACTCAGAAAACATTAAACATTAATAATAATAAAACATTAATGATAAAACACCATTGATCAAGCATGTGAACCAACAAAATACCAGATCAAAGGGAGGCTACAGATTTTTGGCTGTTGAGTAGAGCAACTACTCCTGGTTAAAATCTGTTTTTATGTCTGGCTGTGGCGGCTTTGACAGTCCGGAGTCGCCTTCCAGAGGGAAGTGATTCAAAGAGTTTGTGGCCAGGGTGATGTGGAGGTATCGCTGGTCGGCGCAGACTCGGTGGGCTGAAGAGCCTGTTTCCACACTGTATCGCTAACTAAACTAATAGACCCTCCCAATAGATAATAGACAATAGACAATGGACAATAGGTGCAGGAGGAGGCCATTTGGCCCTTCGAGCCTGCACCGCCATTCAATGTGATCATGGCTGATCATCCCCAATCAGTAACCAATAGACAACTGTAGTTGGAGGAGCAAATATGAAGGGTGGTTGCAGATATCTATGTAATAATAGGTGTAATATTGTAATATTAGGTGGTTTCACCTTCCCTACTTTACTTTAGAGATACAGCATGGAAACTGGTCCTTGCACTGAACATCGATCACCTATACACTGTTCTATGTTTTCCCACTTCCCAGTGGATGAGCTGCCAGAGGAGGCAGTTGAGGCAGGTACTACTGTACGTTTAAGAAACATGGATAGGACAGGTTAAACGGCATATGGGCCACACACAGGCAGATGGGACACGTTGGCCGGTATGGATAAGTTGGGCCGAATGGCCTATTTCCACAATGTATGACTCTGAATCTCACATACGAGGGACAAATTACAGGAGATGGAAGAATTTGAGTTATAAGGAGGGACTGAGTAGATTGAGGCGGTTTTTCTTTCAAGTGCAGGAGGGGCGAACCTGACAGAGATGTATAAAAGCACAAGGGGCATGAATAAGGTGAATGGTCAGACATTTTCAGCAGGGTAGAGGAGTCTACAGCCCTCCACTGTTCATTATACCAATTGATGAAGGACATTCGTAAGGCATAGGTTTATGGTGAGACAGACAAGAATTAATAGGGAGCTGAGGGGCAACTTTTTTTACACAGAGTAAACTATGGGCTAGGTGAAAATGACATAGGCAACGAGACTCAACAAGACAGCTTTGAAGCTCGAACAACGACTTGGTGGGGGGGGGGGGGGGGGGGGGGAGAGAGAAGAGATATAAAATAGCTGGATATGAAATTGGCCAAGAAATGTGGCTGTTCTCCGGAGTAGAGAAAGATGAACAGGTCTTTGTTACCCATCAGAGATGTCACCCCTGCTTTATGCTCTCACCTAGTAATGGTCTGGTTGATGTAAAACTTGGCAGCATTGGGAACTGGACGAGTGTAGTTGATAGATGGACTTCATGGTGAGAGGACTAACATTCCTGTACCCAAATGAAAGAGTTTTAAAGGCAATAAATATTAAATGGTCAGAGGCAGTGAGAATCTAAGAAAAATAAATGATCGATCAGCATACAGAATCGTTTGATTCTTAGACCCAGGACTCTTAGAGCTTTGCCTCAATGATGGAAGTGGAGATGAGGAGGAATTTCTTTAGCCAGAGGATTATGAATCTGTGGAATTCATATATTCATAGATTCAGTCCTGTTCTGGACTCCCCCAACATCGGGAACAATCTTCCTGCATCTAGCCTATCCAACCCCTTAAGAATTTTTTAAGTTTCTATAAGATCCCCCCTCAATCTTCTAAATTCCAGTGAGTACAAGCCGAGCCTATCTAGTCTTTCTTCGTATGAAAGTACCGACATCCCAGGAATCAGTCTGGTGAATCTTCTCTGTACCCCCTCTAAGGCAAGAATGCCTTTCCTCAGATTTGGAGACCAAAACTGTACACAATACTCCAGGTGTGGTCTCACCAAAACCCTATACAACTGCAGTAGAACCTCCCTGCTCCTATACTCAAATCCTTTTGCTATGAATGCTAACATACCATTTGCTTTCTTCACAGCCTGCTGCACCTGCATGCCTACTTTCAATGACTGGTGTACCATGACACCCAGGTCTTGTTGCTTCTCCCCTTTTCCTAATCGGCCACCATTCAGATAATAGTCCTATATAACTTAAACCCTCCTGTTTTTGCCGCCAAAGTGGATAAACCTCACATTTATCCACATTATACTGCATCTGCCATGCACTTGCCCACTCACCCAGCCTATCCAAGTCACCCTGCAGCCCCCTAGCATCCTCCTCACAGCTAACACTGCCCCCCAGCTTCGTGTCATCCGCAAAATTTAGAGATGTTGCATTCAATTCCCTCGTCCAAATCATTAATGTATATTGTAAACAGCTGGGGTCCCAGCACTGAGCCTTGCGGTACCCCACTAGTCACTGCCTGCCATTCTGAAAAGGATCCGTTCACTCCTACCTTTGCTTCCTGTCTGCCAGCCAGTTCTCTATCCACATCAGTATTGAACCACCAATATCGTGTGCTTTAAGTTTGTATACTAATCTCTTATGTGGGACCTTGTCGAAAGCCTTCTGAAAGTCTAGATATAACACATCCACTGGTTCTCCCTTATCCACTCTACTAGTTACATCCTCAAAAAATTCAATAAGATTCGTCATACATGATTTACCTTTTGTAAATCCATGCTGACTTTATCTAATGATTTCACCACTTTCCAAATGCGCTGCTATCCCATCTTTAATAACTGACTCTAGCAGTTTCCCCACTACCGATGTTAGACTAACTGGTCTGTAATTCCCCGTTTTCTCTCTCCCTCCTTTTTTAAAATGGCCTACTCCTGAACCTATTGTCTATAGGCATAGAGTCATGGAGTCATAGAGTTATCGAGCGTGGAAATATGCCTTTTGGCCTATATTGCCCATGCCTTCCAAAGAACTCCTATTCAGTAACTCCGCGGGTCAGGCAGCATCTGTGGCGGGAATGGACCGACGACCTCTCGGGTCCGGATCAGTCTTCACACTGAAGATAGACACAAATAGCTGGATTAACTCAGCGGGTCTGGCAGCATCTCTGGAGAAAAGGAATAGATAACGTTTCGGGTCGGGATCCTTCTTCAGACTGGAGACGGGGTTTTGGGGGGGGGGGGGGGGGGGGGGGGGTGGGGGGGGGGGGGGGGGGGGGGGGGGGGGATGTGGGAAATATGGGACTCGGGAATGGGGGATGAATGTACGGAAGAGGGGAAAGGACTGGATGGGTGAGATATGGGTGAAATTTATATCGCAAGGAGCGGGATATGGGCGCAGGGAAGGGAGCGAGATTTGTGGATTATGTTATCGAATGAACGCCCTTCATTCCCCTGGCACTTGTTTTGTTCATTATAATACCATTGTTGACAGCGATGTTAGTCGTCAATATTGGTCGGAACAGTTGATGTAACTCCAACAGCGGCAGTTTTATACTTTGGAGATACAGCGCGGAAACAGGCCCTTTGGCCCATCGAGTCCGCGCCGACCAGTGATCATCCTGTATACTAGCATTATCCTGCGCACTGGGGGACCATTTACATTTTTTTTTTTACTGAAGCTAATTAACCTGCAAAACTGCACGTCTTTGGAATTTGGGAGGAAACCGGAGCACCCGGGACCAAACCCACGCGGTTACAGGGAGAACGTACAGTTGTCGATGTAGTTCAGAGTTCTCTCAACTTGACGATAGTCATAGAACGCCAATATTAACAATGGCCGTGGCCATGCTGACAATAGCCACGGCAATAGCTTCATGCGGTGTATTAACAGTAATTCCGTTCCTAACAATATTGGCATCCTAAAGTAATATGGATGATGGATAGAATCATAGTCTTAGAGTCATACACCGTGGAAACAGGCCATCGACCCAACGTTCCCACACCGACCATCACGCCCCAACTACACCAGTCCCACGTGCCCGCGTTTGGCCCATATCCCTCCAAACCTGCCCCATCCATGTACCTGTCTAATGCCCCTGTCCCACTTAGGAAACCTGAACGGAAACCTCTGGAGACCTTGCGCCCCACCCAAGGTTTCCGTGCGGTTCCCGGAGGCTTTTGTCAGTCTCCCTAATGGTCGAAAGTGGTTTCCGTTTTTAAAAAATCGGTAATTTTTTAGTCGAAGCCGGTTGCGATGCTAGTTGAAGGTGGTTGCCGGAGGAACAAAAACCTCCGGTAACGCACGGAAAAACCTTGGGCGGGGCGCAAAGTCTCCAGTGGTTTTCCGCGGGGTCAAGGGGTGTTTTTTTTTT
>CM069167.1:1644721-1689948 GCA_035221665.1 Okamejei kenojei | reverse complement strand
CGAGCACTGCCTGTTCACTCTGCCCCGCACTTGTGATGTAAATCCCTAGAGTCAAAACGTTATTTAATAATCTACAGCATCTTTTAGCCCTGCCTGTGAGAAAGGTTTTTCCGAGGTCCTAAATTCCATAATTCGATAGTGGTTTTGATTTTTGGGCAACTATCGTGTCCAAACCCCCAACGTGAAAACGCTTTCCAACACGTTGTGTGGCACGGTGGTGCAGCGGGTAGAGCTGCTGCCTCCCGGCGCCAGAGACCCGGGTTCGATCCCGACTCTGGGTGCTGTCTGTACGGAGTTTGCACGTTCTCCCCGTGACTGCGTGGGTTTTCCCCGGCTGCTCCGGTTTCCTCCCACACTCCAAAGACGTGGAGGTTTGTAGGTTAAATTTGTAATTTGTCCTCAGTGGGCGTTGGATAGTGCTGGTGTGTAGGCATGGACCAATGGGCCTGTTTCTGCACTGGATCTCGAAACTCATCATTCTGCTGCTTTCTCCCCATTACACCAGGCACCCGTACTAAAAAAGTATCTGTCAATCTCCACCTTAAAAATACACATTGACCTGGCCTCCACAGCCATCTGTGGCAATGAGTTCCACAGATTCACCACTAAATCACCTCTGAGTAAAGAAATCCCTCCTCATCTCCTTGCTAAAGGTCCAGTTCTCTGCAACGTCCCTGACTCACCACCAGATTACTCACAGTTTCACCAGACGGCGGTGAATATCAGCTTCTGGACCTAGCCAGGTCATCCCGAGAGGTACTCCGAGGTTAGTTGATGATTACATATAGAAAATAGGTCCAGGAGTACGCCAACAGTCTATGGAAGCAGGTACAGCAGGCAGTGAAGAAAGCAAATGGCATGTTGGCCTTTATAACAAGAGGAGTCTAGTATAGGAGCAAAGAGGTCCTTCTGCAGTTGTACAGAGCTCTAGTGAGATCAGACCTGGAGTATTGTGTGCAGTTTTGGTCTCCTAATTTGAGGAAGGACAAAATTTTTTCCCCTTGCTATGAGGAGTGCAGCGTAGGTTTACAAGTAAATCCCGATGGTCGGACGTCATATGCTGAGAAAATGAGTGGCTGGCTTGTACACTCTGGAGTTGAGAAGGATGAGAGGGGATGCTCATTGAAACATAAAAGATTGTTAAGGGTTTGGACTCGCTAGAGGCAGAAAACATGTCCCAATGTTGGGGGAAGTCCAAACTCCAGGAGCACATTTAAAGAATCAGGATAAGACATTTGGAACGGAGATGAGGAAACCCTTATTTCCACTGAGAGTGGGGGTCCCTGTGAATTCTCTGCTTCAGAGGCGGTGGAGGCGGCTCTCTGGATAGTTTTCAAGAGGAGAACTAGATAGGGATCTTAAAAATAGCGGATCAGGGGATATGGGGAGAAGGCAGGAACGGGATACTGGGTATTGGGAGGATCAGCCCAAGATCACATTGATAATGGTGAAGCGGCTCGAAGGGCCAATGCCTACTCCTGCACCTATTGTCTATTGTCTATTGTCATTAGCCCTTGAGCCAGCAGCACCCACCCGCCATTCCAATATGATCAAGGTTGATCATCCTAAATTCAGTGCCCGTTCCTGCCTTATCCCCATATCCCTTGATTCCGTAGCCCTAACAGCGAAATCTCGTCCCCTGAAACATCCAGTGAATTGGCCAACACTGCCTTCTGTGCAGAGAATTCCACAGATTCACAACTCTCTGGGTGAAGCTGTTTTTTCTCCTCATCTCTGTACCCAAATATTCTTAAAATGTGTGGGGCCCCTGGTTCTGGGACTCCCCACATGCAGGAACATGTTTCCTGCCTCAGCATGTCCAAAGTCAATCCATTAACAATCTATATGTGTATAAAGAGCACCTCGTTGTTCTTCTGAATTCCAGTCAGATCCATTCTTTTTCTCACATGTCAGCCCGCATCCCAGGGATTAACCTGGTGAACTACCGCACTCCCTCAAAAGCAAGAATGTCCTCCTCGGGGAACAGAGACCAAAACTGCACACAATACTGCAGTGTGTGGTCTCACCTGAACCAGCCCCGGCCCCCATGCAGTAAATTTGTACACAGCCTGTGGCAAACAGCTGGCCAGATGTGCCCTGGAGGAGTGGAGGGAGGTACCAGGAATGAGAGGGTGAGGCGCTGACTACTATCTACCTCATTGGTGATACCCGTCGACTATCCTTGATCGGACTTTGCTGCTTCCACCTTGCTCTAAACGTTATTTCCCTTATCATGTATCTGTACACTGTGAACGGCTTCGATTGTAAATCATTATGTCTTTCCGCTGACCTGTAAGCACGCAACAGAAGCATTCCACGTAAACCTCGGTCTCGGGGACAGTAAAACTAGACTGAACAGAAATGAGTTTGCCAGCTTGGCTCCACTCATCCATGTTTGCCCTCGCACTGCAGATGGTGATGTGTGCAGGACCCCACCCACAAAGCAGAAATGAGAAACTGGCAGACTACCAAAAGCAAAAAAAATACACTAGATACCGCTGGAAACAGGCACCTTTTCGGCCCACCGAGTCGTGCCGACCCACGATCCCCGCACACTAACACATCCTACACACAACTGGGGACAAATTACCATTACAGAAGCCAATTACCTACAAACCTCACGTCCTTTGGAGTGTGGGGGAAACCGAGCACCCTGAGAAAACCCACCGCAGGTCACGGGGAGAAAATAACAAACTCCGTGCAGATCAAGCACCTGTCGTCTGGATTCGAAACCCGGGTCCTCTGTGCTGTGAGGCAGTCAGCTCAACCTGCTGCAACCACCGTGCCTTGTTGGCGCAGCTCAGACCGAGAGGTGGACATTTGTTTGACAGCCACCTGTCCATCCCATCCACAGATGCTGCCGGACCGCAGAGTTCCTCCAGCACTTTGTGTTTTACTGAAGGTTTCCAGCCACTGCAGTCTCTTGTGTCTCCTGTTTTTTAAGAGCACTCTCTTTCCCTCGTCTCTCTCTCTCTCGCTCTCTCTCACTCTCTCTCTCCTCTATCTCACGTCTCTCCCTCTCTCCTCTCCTCTCTCTCTCTCTCTCTCACTCTCTCACCTCTCTCTATCTCACTGTCTCTCTCTCACCCTCTCTCTCTCTCTCTCTCTCTCTCTCTCCTCACCCTTACTCCCTCTCACCCTCTCTCTCTCTCTCCCTCTCCTCTCCTCTCTCTCCCGCTCTCCCCCTCCTCTCCCATCCAATCTGATCTCCCTCGCACCCTCTCTCTCCCTCTCTCTCTCTCCCTCTTCGCTCTCTCTCTCCTCTCTCACCCTCTCTCCATCTCTCTCTCTTTCCTCTCCCTCTCGCTAGCCCTCTCACACCCTCCTCTCCCTCCCTCTCTCTCTCTCTCCCCTCTCTCTCTCTCTCTCTCTCTCTCTCTCTCACACAGCACACTGTCCACTCTCTCTCACACACTCTCTCTCTCCCCTCTCTCTCTCCCTCTCTCTCTCTCACCCTCTCTCTCTCTCTCTCTCCCTCACTCTCTCCCCCTCGGCCTACCCTCATGCCACCAGACCCGTTGTTCTCTGCATCCATCCAACCTGCCACCTACCCGCTGGCAGCTGTAAGAATCAATCAGGAATTATGCAGCAGATATGTATTTCTTTAGCGATATTCAGGGTGAATATTAGCAAAATTAATATTGAGAGACTCAATAAGGGAATAATTTGGAGATTGAGGGGGGAGGGTGGTTGTAAAGAAAGAGAGTGCGAGATTTTAAAAGATAGATTTGCAAGCAGTTCAAGTCAGGAGAGGGACTGTATGAATCTATAAATAACCGGCTTTAGCCTGGTGCAAACCAACTATTTTTAGAATCTTTCACTCAGCTGCGAGGGCCCATTCAGCATCCTAATGTGCCCCGGATTAGAACTGATCGCAGGCAGCAGTAATAACTCGACTCAGGTGGAAATGCCAGGCAAATGCAGGGCTGGAGATTGGTGATGTGAGGGCATTATGTTTACAAAAACAAAACAAACAAAAAAAAAAAAGAATCAAGCAATAAAAAAAAAAAACACTAAATACAAAAACAAAAAAAAAAGTAAAAAAAAAAAACAGAAGGAAAACGCACAAAAAAACCCACAAAAAATACAAAAAAAAATATACAACAACCAAAAAAAAAGAAGAAAAAAACACAAAAAAACAAAAACAAAAACACAAAAAACCTACAAAAAAAAAAAAAAAAATACAAACAAAAAAAAAAAAAAAAAAAAAAAAACAAAACAAAAAAGAAGAAAAAAACAAAAAACACAAACAAAAAAAAAAAAAAACAACCAACACCACAAAAAAAACAAAAAAACCAAAAAACCATAACAAAACAAAAAAAAAATTACAAAAACAAAAAAAACCAAAAAAAATAAGAAAATAAAACAAACAAAAAAAACCACAAAAAAAAAAAAAAACAAAAACAAAAAAAACAAAAAACAACAAAAACAAATAAAATACACACAAAATACAGAAAAAAACAAATCAAAAACAACATAAATAAAACAAACAAAAACAAAAAAAAACAACAAAAAACACAAAAAAAAAAACAACAAACAACAAAAAAAAACACCAAACACCAACAACACACAAAAAAAACAACAAAAAACAAACAAACAAGAAACAAAACAAAACAAAAAAAAAAAAAAAAACCCAAAAAAAATAAAAAATCTACATAAAAAAAACAAAAACAAAAAAAACAAAAAAAATACCCACAAAAAAAAAAATACAAAAACAAAACAACAAATTACCCAACACTAAAAAAAAATCTAAACTACATAAAAAAAAAAATAAAACAACAAACAAAAAAAACAAAGAAAAAAATCAAATAGATAACAAAAAAAAAAAAAAACAAAACAAAAAAAACACAAAAAACAAACAAAAAATCAAAAAACAAAAAACAAAAACAAATCCACCAATACAAAAAAAAACACAAAAAAAAAAAAAACAAAACAAAAAAAAACAAAAAAACAAACAAATCAATCAAACATTACAAATATACAAAACAAACCAACAAAAATAAATAAACAAAAACAAAAAACACAACAAAAAAAACAGAGACAAAAAAAAAAACAACAAACAATAACAAAAAAAAAAAAACAAAAAACAGAAACAAATAAAAAAAAAACAAAAAAAAACAAATTACAAAAGCAACAACAAAAAACAAAAAAACCAACCAAAACAAAAAAAAATACAAATACACCCAAACAAATACAAAAAAAAAAAAAAAAAACAACAAAACAAAAAAAAACAAAATACATACAACAAAAAAAAAAAAAAAAAAAAAAAAACACCACCACAAAAACAAAACAACCTAAACAAAAACAAAAAAAAAACCAATAACAAAACTTCATAACCAACAAAAAAAATAAAAACAAACAAAAACAGACACACACAAAAAAATACACACAACCAACAAAAATACAATACACACACAACATAACAAAATCCATAAACAAGACAACAAAAAAAACAAAAAAAAACAAACTAAAAAAAAAACAAAACAAACAACAAAAAAAAAACAAAAACAAAAACAAAATTAACAAAAAAAAAACAAACACAAACAAAAAAAAACAAAACCAAACGACAACACAAAAAAAATAAACAACAAACAAAAAAACAAAACAAAAAAAAGAACAAACAAAAAAACACAAAAAAAAAAAAACAAAAAAAACAACAAAAAAAATAACAAAAAAAAACAAAAACTACAACAACACAACCAAAAGGACCAAAAAAAAAAAACAAAACACAAAAACAAAAACTACAAAACACAAAAACAAACAACAAAATCAAACAAACAAAAATAAATAATACAAAAAAAACAAAAAAAAAAACAAAAACAAAACCAAACAACAACCAAAAAAAAAAACAAACAAAACAAAAAAAAAAAAAAAAAAAAAAACAAAACATCAAAGAATACAAAAAAAAAACAAAAAAAAACAAAAATAACAAAAAAAAAAAAAAACGAAAAAAAAACAACTAAAACAAAAACAAAAAAACAAGAAACAGAAACCCAACAACCCAAATAAACAACAATAAACAAAAAAAATAACAAAAAAAAAAAACAAAAAAAAAAAAACAAAATTAACAAAAAGTTACACCAAAAAACAAAAACACAAAAACACACACTACACTCAAAACAAAAAACAAAAAAATAACAAAAAAAAAAAAAAACAACAAAACAAAAATACAAACACATAAAAAAAAAAAAAAAAAAATAAAACACTATACAAAAAAACAAAAAACAAACAAACAAAAAAAAATACAGACAAAAAAATAAGACGCCAGATAAAACAAAAAATATACCAAACAAACAAAACAAAATTACAATTACAAAAACAAAAACAACACAATAATACAAAAAAACAATACAAACAAAAACAAAATCACAAAAACAAAAAAAACAACACAACAAACAAAAAAAAAAAATAACAAAAAAAAAAAAAAAAAATAAAAAAAAATACCAAAAAAAAAACAGATACAAAAAAAAAAACAACCAACAACAAATACAACAACAAAAAAAATAAAAGGAACAAAAACAAACAACAAAAAACAAAAAAAAATAAAACAATAGAAAAAACACAAACAAATAAAACACTAAACAAAACAAATAAAAAACAAAAAAAACAAAGAAACCAACAAAAAAAAATAAAAAAGAACAAAATAAAACAAACAAAATACCAAATACAAAAAAAAAACAAAACAAAGAATACAAGAACAAAAACAAAAAAAAAAATAAAAAAAAAAACACAAAAACATAACATAAAAAAAAAACACAAAAAAATCAAAACATACAAATTTACAAAAAAAAAAAAAGAAACACTCATTACAAAGGACAAAATCAAAAACGACAGGAAAACAAACAAAACAAAACAAATAGAAAAAAAAAAATACATACAAAATACAATACAAAAAAAACAAAAAAAAAACACAAAAAAAAAACAAATACCAAAAAAATACAAAAACAAAAATCAAAAAACAAACATACAAAACAAAAACAAAAAAAAACAAAACAACAAACAGAACCAAAAAAATACAAAACAAAATTAACACAACAACAAAAACACCAACAAAAAAAAAAAAAAAAAAAAAAACAAACAAAACAACAACAAAAAAAAACAAACAACAAAAAACAAAAAAAACAAAAAACCAAACAAAAATACCAAACAACAATAAGAAACAAGCAAAAAAACAAAAGAACAAACAAAAAGCCAACAAAAAAAAAGAAACAACACAAAAACTAAAAACAAAAAAACAAATAAAAAAAAACAACAACAAAAAAAAATAAAAAAACAATACAACAATACAAAAAAATACAAAACCAAAAAAATTACAACTAAAAAAAAAAAACAAAACCAAAAATAAAAACAAAAAAAAAAAAAAAAACAAAAAATCACCAAAAAAAAACAACAATAAAACAAAAACATTACATACCCAAAAACAAAAAAGAATAACCAAAAAACAAAAAAAAAAAAATAACAAAACAAACAAAAAATACTCCGCTTGAGTAAGCAAGGGCAGGGCAGAGGCAGAGCTCACACACCGCCAGGCTCGTCCCGGCTAGAGAGGGGATGGGGGACGGTGGGGAGGTGTTTGGTCGTGGTGGTAAAGGGGAGGTGGGGAGGTCAGGGTCGGATTGAGGACCATTGGTGTTGTGGGCTGGAGAGAGGACCGACTACACGTACAAGTCCACAGGTCCCAAGCCCCAGCCTCCGATGGCTGATAACAATTTAACTCACTCTCCTGGACTTCTATACTCACTGTTGGAAGGAACTGCAGGTGTGGTTTACACCGAGATAGACACGATATGTGGAGTAACTCAGCGGACAGGCAGCTGACTCCAGAGGAGAAGCATGGGGGAACATTCTGGGTCGAGACCCTTCTTCTGAATGAATCTTCAGATTGGAAGAAGGGTTCGACCGATAACATCACCCCTTCCTTCTCTCCGGAGATGCTGCCTGTCCGGTGAATTACTCAGCTTTTGTCTATCTATACTCAATACTGATGAAAGGCCTTAGAATAAAGGGGAGGTATTTTAAGGACTGAGGGAGAAAAACTTTTCATCCAGACAAGCTGTGAATTTGTGGAATTCCCTGCCACAGAGGGCCAGTGGAGGCAGTCACTGGATGGATTTAAGAGAGAGTAGATACAGCTTAGGGGCTAGTGGAGTCAGGGGATATGGGGAGAAGGCAGGCATTGGGTTATTGATAGGGACGATCAGCCATGATCACAATGAATTGGCGGTGCTGGCTCAAAGTGCCGAGCGGCCTCCCTCCTGCACATTTTTAGGGTTCTATGTAAGGCCCAATTGGTGGAATGAAAGTCTCTTGACCTCCATGCCTCTTGCGACGGCCACTTTTAAGAAAACTGTGCACCGCTCTCCTAGATCATCTGTCCCACAACGCTCCCTGGTCCTGCCACTCACTGTGTAGGTCCTCTGTATTCAACCATTCTTCAGCCCGCCTGCCCACTTGATCCAGCCTGCTGTAGGGTTTGATATCCATCTTTACCTTACAATACACCCACTTAGTGCATCTTCAAAAACTTGCTAATCAATCCTTGTCATTCTCATTCCCTATCATTGTTATAGATGGACCAACAGCAGTGGGCCAGCAATGTACCTTGACACACACCCATAGTCACTGGCTCCGTCTGAGAAGCAACCTTCACCACCACCCTTGCTTCCTTCCATGAAGCCATTGTGTTCCTCCCATTCCGCCTATCTCTCCTTGGATCCCATGCGATCTAACCTTCCAGAGCAGCCTACCATGTGGCACCTTATCAAATGCCTTGCTGAAATCCATATATAACAACATCTACAAGTCTGCCCTCATCTTTTTGGTCACATCTTTAAAAAAACACATTTAATTTTGTGAGACCCGATCTCCCACGTACAAAACCATGCTGACTATCCCTGATCAGCCCTTGCCCGTCCAAATGCCTGTATATCTTATCCCTCAGAATACTCTCTAGTAACTTTCCAACTGCAGATGTTAAGCTCACCAGCCTACAGTTCCCAGACTTTTCCCTGCAACCCTCCTTGAAGAGAGGGACAACATTTGCCACCCTCCAGTCTTCCGGCACCTCACCCATATTTAATGACGACACATAATTCTCGGCCAGGGCACCTGTAATTTCCTCTCTAGCTTCCCACGGTGTCCTTGGATCTATCTGATCAAGTCCGGGACATTTGTCTACCTTCATCAGGACATCCCTAACGGGCCTGTCCCACGCGGCGATTTTTTAGGCGACTGCCGACGACTGTCATAGTCGTAGCAGGTCGCCGAATTAAACAGCGACAACCTACGTTCACCTGGCAACAACCTACGTTACCTAGCAACAACCTACGTTACCTGGCAACAACCTTCAATGCACAACCTACGTTACCTGGCGACAAACCTATGTTTAACCTGGCGACAACCTACGTTACCTGGCTACAACCTACGGTACCTGGCAACAACCTAACGTCCAATGTCAACATACCTGCGAACAACCTTCGTTACCTGGCGACAACCTACGTTACCTACAACCTACCTTCGTTTACCCTGGCGACAACCTTCGTTTTCCTGGCACGTTACCTGGCGACAACCTAAGTGTTACCTGGCAACAACCTACGTTACTCCTGGCACAACCTAAACGTTACCCTGGCAACAACCTATGTTACCTGCAACCTAACCTGGCCACCTGGCGACAACCTATTCGTTTACCTGGTAACCACCCTATACTTCGTTAACCTGGCAACAACCTACGTTTACCTGGTGACAACCTACGTTACCTGGCAAACCTCGTTACACTAACCAGGCACAACCTACGACCTGCACAACCTACGTTAACCCTTTGCGAACATACCTACGTTACTGGCAACAACCTACATCACCTGGCAACAACCTACGTTACCTGGCGACAACCTACGACAGCACCGAGGTCAGGTGGAGTCAGGCCACGCTCATTGGCGCCAAACCCACTGTCGCCGAAAATGTTGAAAATTTAGCGGCGACCAGAGAGACGCTACGATTTTTTGCACGACTGAGGAGTCTACACCCGGCAACCACCGGCAAACATGCGGCAACAAACTAGTCGCCTGTAGTCGCCTATGTGGGACAGGCACTTTATCCTCCAGGGAAAGGAAGGAAACAGCCCATCCAGTCTCTCCAGTTCCAGTAACATTCGTGTAGATCTTTTCTACACTTTCCTCCAGCATGGCGACCAAAACTACACACAATATTGCTAACTGCACATAATCGCCACCAGCTTCATGTTCAGCTATTGCCGACTCTTGGATCCCCAAGGAACTATACACCTGCACTCAAGATCCCTCTGCTCTACAACACTCCCCGGTGTCCTGCCTTTCACTGGGAAGTAAGAAAGTAAGTAAGGAAGTTTATTGGCCAAGTATTCACATACAAGGAATTTGCCTTGGTGCTCCGCCCACAAGTAACAACATGACATACAGTGACAGTTACGAATGATTCAGAAAACACTAAACATTAATAATAATAAAGCATTAATGATAAAACACCATTGATCAAGCATGTGAACCAACAAAGTACCAGATCAAAGGGAGGCTACAGATTTTTGGCTGTTGAGTAGAGCAACTACTGGTGGGTAAAACCTGTTCTTATCATTGTAAATTACTTGGTATCAGCGTTGGGTCCAGAAGATGAGGTGGTGTTCTTCAAACAGGCTTGGTCTTTCTGGGAGAGAGACACAAAAAGCTGGAGTAACTCAGCGGGACGAGCTGCATCCCTGGAGAGAAGGAACGGGCGATGTTTCGGAACAATAGACAATAGACAATAGGTGCAGGAGTAGGCCATTCGGCCCTTCGAGCCAGCACCGCCATTCAATGTGATCATGGCTGAGCGAGTCCCTTCTTCAGACCCAGAGAACATAGAAGAGTACAGCAAAGGCTCAGGCCCTTCGGCCCACAATGCCTGTGTTGAACATGATGCAAAGACCAACTCTTAACCTCCTGCACATAATCCTTGCCCCTGCATTCTCTTCACATACTCAAAGGCCTATTTGATCGAATAGACATTCGCCTTCCTCACCTCTGTCTAAGGATGCCACTGGTCATTGAAGCTACATCTGTAATATCAGGTAGTCCCTGCTTTCTCCTCCCCTTCCCAGCCCTCCCTCAGCCCACTGTCTCCGCTTCTTCCTTTCTTCTTCCCAGCCCCCACCCTCATATCAGTCTGAAGAAGGGTCTCGACCCGAAACGTCGACCTATTTCCCTCGCTCCATAGACGCTGCCTCACCCGCTGAGTTTCTCCAGCATTTTTGGCTGCCTCTGTATTATCAATGATTGGGGACTGCCATTTGAGACTGGTTCAATCCTGGCCTCGGATGTTATTGGTGTGGGTGCCAGCCCCATTAACTAAAACAGATCCTTGTGATTGAGGCAGTGCAGCGTAGGTTCACGAGATTGATCCCTGGGATGGCGGGACTGTCATATGAGGAAAGATTGAAAAGACTAGGCTTGTATTCACTGGAGTTTAGAAGGATGAGGGGGATCTTATAGAAACATATAAAATTATAAAAGGACACTGACAAGCTAGATGCATGAAAAATGGTCCCAATGTTGGGCGAGTCCAGAACCAGGGGCCACAGTCTTAGAATAAAGGGGAGGTCATTTAAGTCTGAGGTGAGAAAAACCTTTTCCACCCAGAGAGTTGTGAATTTGTGGAATTCCCTGCCACAGATGGCAGTGGAGCCCAAGTCACTGGATGGATTTAAGAGTTAGATAGTGCTCTAGGGGCTAGTGGAGTCAAGGGATATGGGGAGAAGGTAGGCACGGGTTATTGATTGGGGACGATCAGCCATGATCACAATGAATGGCGGTGCTGGCTCGAAGGGCCGAATGGCCTCCTCCTGCACCTATTGTCTATGTTTCTATCTTTCTATGTAGAAGAGACTAGACATATTGAGGAGAGAGAAACAGACTCAACATCTCAGGTCAATAACATTTCATTGGAACCAGGACAGGTCAGAGATAGATCCAGAATTAAGATGCGGCAAAAGTGGGAGAGGGACAGAAAGAACTAAAAGAAAGGTGTGTTTCATAGTTTCTATAGATACAGCATGGAAGCAGGCCCTTCGGCCCACCGTGTCGATGCCGGCCATCGGTCACCCATTCACATTAGTTCTATGTTATCCCACTTTTGCACCCACTCCCTTCACACTCGGGGGAAATTTTACACAGGACGTATTAACCGACAAACCTGCACGTCTTTGGAATGTGGGAGGAAACCGGAGCACCCGGACGAAACCCACGCGGTCACAGGGAGAACGTGCAAACTCCACACAAACAGCGCACTAGTGTGTGAAAAGCAAGAGATGGGTATAGTGGTGGTGAGTCTGTGGAATTCTCTGCCTCAGAGGGCGGTGGAGGCCGGTTCTCTGGATGGGCATGTGTTTCAAGATCCGTTAGCTCCTTTACCCCACCAAGATTCACATCTTCCCTGCCAGAGGTTGAGGATAATGGGTCAGCCATTTGGTAGAAGGATATAAATAATAGGAGCAGAATTAGGCCATTCGGCCCATCTAGTCTACTCCGCCTTTCAATCATAGCATAGAAATTAGGTGCTTCGAGCCTCACCGCCATTCAATATTGATCATGGCTGATCATCCAACTCAGTATCCCGTACCTGCCTTCTCTCCATACCGATGGAACTGGCCTAACTACCCACTCACCTCTCTGTGTGAAAAAAAGTCTTTCTCATCTCGGTCTTAAAGGATTTCCCCCTTATCCTTAAGCTGTGACCCCTTGTCCTGGGACAACATCGGGAACAATCTTCCTGGAATTTTGTAAGTTTCTATAAGATCCCCTCTTAATCTCTAAATTCCAGAGAGTATAAACCGAGTCTATCAGTCTTCTTCATAAGACAGTCCTGACATCCCAGGAATCATCTGGTGAACCTTCTCTGCACTCCCTCTATGGCAAAATGTCCTTCCTCAGTTTGGAGACCAAAACTGTACGCAATACTCCAGGTGTGTCTCACCAAGACCCTGTACAACTGAAGTAGAACCTCCCTGCTCCTGTACTCAAATCCTTTTGCTATGAAAGCTAACATACCATTCGCTTTTTTTTCACTGCCTGCTGCACCTGCATGCCTACTTTCAATGACTGGTGTACCATGACACCAGGTCTCGCTGCATCTCCCCTTTTCCAATCGGCCACCATTTAAATAATAGTCCGCTTTCCTGTTTTTGCCACCAAAGTGGATAACCTCACATCCACATTATACTGCCCAAACACTCAAGCCTATCCAAGTCAAGTCTCCTAGCATCCTCCTCACAGCGAACACTGCCCCCCAGCTTAGTGTCATCCGCAAACTTGGAGATATTGCCTTCAATTCCCCTCATCCAGATCATTAATAAAATATTGTAAATAGCTGGGGTCCCAGCACTGAGCCCTCGGTACCCCACTAGTTACTGCCTGCCATTGTGAAAAGGACCCGTTTACTCCTACTCTTTGGCTTCCTGTTTGCCAGCCAGTTCTCTACCACATCAATACTGAACCCCTAATACCGTATGCTGTTTGTATAGCAATCTCTTATGTGGGACCTTGTCGAAAGCCTTCTGGAAGTCCAGAATACACATCCCACTGGTTCTCCCTTATCATGGCCAATCTATCTCTCCCTCCTAACCCCATTTCCTCTGCCTTCTCCCATAACCCCTGACACCTGTACTAATCAAGAATCTATCTAAAAATATTAATTGACTTGGCCTCCACTGCCCGCCCTATTCCACAGATTCACCGCCCTCCTGGACTAAAAGAAATTCCTCCTCATCTCCTTCCTAAAGGAACGTCCTTTAATTTGAGCTGCGCCTCTGGCCCTAGGTAGACTCTCCACTAGTGGAAACAACCTCTCATCTGTCCAGGCCTCCATCTACACATCACCCTGCCTCAGAAAAGCAGCCAACATAATCAAGGACATTCAAGAGAGGACTAGATAGGGCTCTTAAAGATAGCGGAGTCAGGGGATATGGGGAGAAGGCAGGAACGGGGTACTGATTGGGGATGATCAGCCATGATCACATTGAATGGCGGTGCTGGCTCGAAGGGCCGAATGGCCTACTCCTGCACCTATTGTCTATTGTCTATTGAGGGTGATAAAGGTGTGACTGATGAGGAGACAGGGGTGACTGTACACAGGTGTGTAACATCACAAGGGGAAGAGAGAGGAGTTAGAATGGGTGGGTGACTGGTGGTGTGGGTGAGTGGTGGGTGAGTGGGTGGGTGAGTGGGTGGGTGAGTGGGTGAGTGGGTGGGTGGGTGGGGTGAGTGGTGTGGGTGAGTGGGTGGGTGAGTGGGTGGGTGAGTGGGTGAGTGGGTGAGTGGGTGAGTGTGAGTGGGTGAGTGGGTGGGTGAGGTGGGTGAGTGGGTGGGTGAGTGGGTGAGTGGGTGAGTGGGTGAGTGGGTGGGTGAGTGGGGGTGAGTGGGTGGGTGAGTGGGTGAGTGGGTGAGTGGGTGGGTGGGTGGTGTGGGTGAGTGGGTGAGTGGGTGAGTGGGTGAGTGGATGGGTGAGTGGGTGAGTGGGTGGGTGAGTGGTGGGTGAGTGGGTGGGTGAGTGGGTGGGGGTGAGTGGGTGGGTGAGGTGGGTGAGTGGGTGGTGTGAGTGGGTGAGTGGGTGAGTGGGTGGGTGGTGGAGTGGTGTGGTGAGTGGGTGGGTGAGTGGGTGGGTGGGTGAGTGGGTGAGTGGGTGGTGGGTGAGTGGGTGAGTGGGTGGGTGAGGTGGGTGAGTGGGTGGGTGAGTGGGTGGGTGAGTGGGTGGGTGAGTGGGTGGGTGATGGGTGGGTGAGTGGGTGAGTGGGTGGTGGGTGAGTGGTGTGGGTGGGTGAGTGGGTGGGTGGGTGAGTGGGTGGGTGAGTGGGTGGGTGGGTGGAGTGGGTGTGGGTGGTGGGTGGGTGAGTGGTGGGTGGTGTGAGTGGGTGGGTGATGGTGGGTGGTGTGGGTGAGTGGGTGTGGGTGGGTGAGTGGGTGGGTGGGTGGGTGGGTGGGTGAGTGGGTGGGTGATGAGTGGGTGGGTGGGTGAGTGGGTGGGTGGGTGGGTGAGTGGATGAGTGGGTGTGAGTGGGTGGTGGGTGAGTGGGTGGGTGGGTGGGTGAGTGGGTGGGTGGGTGAGTGGGTGAGTGGGTGAGTGGGTGGGTGGTGTTTTATGAGATTCGCCTTCATGTCCTTGATTCATGGGCTCTGTCTCCATCTGCTGGCAATAGCATGCACTGGTGCAGAATGCATCACTGATGCAAGCAAGCGTCCAAACACATATCCACACACACATGCATGCGCACCCCTTCGCAGGATCAGGCGTGTACACACAATGTGCACGCATGCACAAATGTGCGCACAAATACTACACATGGGACATGCGAGGAAACCGGAGCACCCCACAGTCACGGGGAGAATGTGCAAAGAGGTCAGGATTAGAGGTCAGGTCAGGATTAGGAATAAAAGCCTTCCTGTTAGTATTCAAAAAAAATTTAAATTAAGAGAAGGACATTATAATTTAAGAGGGTTGTGTATTTTT
Source organism: Okamejei kenojei (assembly GCA_035221665.1). Classification (NCBI taxonomy): domain Eukaryota; kingdom Metazoa; phylum Chordata; class Chondrichthyes; order Rajiformes; family Rajidae; genus Okamejei; species Okamejei kenojei. Next base: position 1,674,441 of record CM069167.1, on the reverse strand, counting down.
GAAACATGTAAATTGAGAACCAATGTAAAATATAGATGGGTCTCAGTTTTGGGAGTCAAATTATGGAACGGGTTAGTGACGAGTTGACATCTTGTAGCTCTCTGTCGAGTTTCAAAAAAATGTTAAAATGTAAAATAATTAAGGATTATAATGTAAAATGATTCAAATGTTAACTAAGTAAGGATTACAATTTAGAGTACATTTTATTTGTTATTCTTTCCTTTGTGATGCCGATATTCTTGGCTATCTTATCCTACGGATTGTATAGGATAGGCAAATATACGCTTTGTGGCGTCAACCTATTCCTTTCACGGTCATTGATTATGTGAACGTTGTGAGAAATGGAAACAGTGTTGGTTCATATTCACACAGATTGTATAGTTTTGTTCTTTTTAATGTTTGACCAAAATAAACTATTTATTCATTATATCTGGGACATCGATGTTGCCAGTTAATTACCCCTTGAGTGTGGCTGTTTAGTTTAGTTTAGAGATACAGCAGATAACGTTCCTTCGGCCCATCGAGTCCACACCGACCATTGATCACCCATACACTCCTTCTATCCTACACACACTAGGGACGATTTGCAGGGGCCAATTAGCCTAGAAACATGTACGTTTCCTTTCGTTGGTTTAGTCACGTTTAGTTTAGACCAGTTTAGTTTAGTTCAGTATTATTCAGTTTAGAGATACAGGGTGGAAACAGCGCCCTTCGGCCCATCGAGTCCATGTCGTCCAGCGATCACCCACCCGTACACTACCTCTATCCTGTGTGCTAGGGACAATTTACACAAGTCAATTAACCTACAAACCGGCGCGTCATTGGAACGTGGGAGGAAACCGGAGCACCCGGAGGAAATCCACGCAGGTCACGGGGGGAACGTGCAAACTCCACACAGACAGCACCTGTGGTCAGAATTGAATCCGGGTCCCTGGCGCCGAGAGGCAGCGACTGTCCCGCTGCGCCACCGTGCCGCCCAGTGTTAGCACAGTAGAGAAGTAAGTACGTTTATTGGCCAAGTATTCACATACAAGGAATTTGCCTCGGTGCTCCGCCCACAAGTAACAACATGACAACAACAACAGGTGACGGCAGAAGAATTGGTGAGATGCGGGTGAGGTCAGTCGAGGGTCACCCCGGACATCTCCGGCCGCCCCCGGACAGGGATGGGACAGTCGGGAGGGGACGGACATGGTCCAGTAGCAATTCAACAATGCTTGCAGCGCCAGAGACCCGGGTTCGATCCCGACTACAGGTGAAACGCAGGTCTGTATATGTGCAGCAGCACAGTTGCCGAGAATGTTTATCGCGAGTGACCTTGCGTTTTCCGGAATGCCGAACTCGCTTGTTCAAGTCAAGGCTTTGGCTCACTGGCGGCGACTCTGTGAGTTGGTTCAGAGATGGCAGTGACAGAGAATTGCCAGGAGAGGGAAGCAGATACCAAGGAAACAAAGACCACTTCAATTCTCCATCTCAATCACTCCTTCACTACAACAGACAATAGGTGCAGGAGTAGGCCATTCGGCCCTTCGAGCCAGCACCGCCATTCAATGTGATCATGGCTGATCATCCCCAATCAGTACCCCGTTCCTGCCTTCTCCCCATATCCCCTGACTCCGCTATCCTTAAGAGCCCTATCTAGCTCTCTCTTGAAAGTATCCAGAGAACTGCCTCCACCGCCCTCTGAGGCAGAGAATTCCACAGACTCACAACTCTCTGTGAGAAAAAGAGTTTCCTCGTCTCCATTCTAAATGGCTTACTCCTTATTCCTAAACTGTGGCCCCTGGTTCTGGACTCCCCCAACATCGGGGACATGTTTCCTGCCTCTGGCGTGTCCAAGCCCTTAACAATCTTATATGTTTCAATAAGATTCCCTCTCATCCTTCTAAACTCCAGAGTGTACAAGCCCAGCTGCTCCATTCTCTCAGCATATGACAGTCCCGCCATCCCAGGAATTAACCTTGTAAACCTACACTGCACTCCCTCAATAGCAAGAATGTCCTTCCTCAAATTAGGGGACCAAAACCGCACACGATACCACCCTGTTACACTTCCAACAAAGTCCAGCACCAGGCCAGTGGGTGGCCCAGTGGGTAGAGCTGCTGCCTCACAGCGCCAGAGACCCAGGTTCGATCCTGACTATAGGTGCGGAGTTTAGAGTCACAGCGTGAAACAGTGTGGAAACAGACCCTTCAGCCCAACTTGCCCACACCAGCCAACATGCCCCAGCCCAGGGGCGGGGAACCTTTTCATGTTGCAATGCTGCATTAAGTTAGCTGTAATCTAATGTGGCCACATCCAAGAAACTTCAATTAGATACACTTCAAAATGTATATTATTTTGTTAAAATAGCCCTTATGACTTACTAATGTTTTAATTGTGGCCGTCAGTCGGGGAGGATTACTTTGTTGAATCTTCTTTGACTCTTTGGTATTTTAAATATGTTCATTTTAAGATTAAAATGATAAAAGACGAACAAAAACATATTAATAAAAATGAAAGGATTTGTTCTACAAAATTTGGATTCACTCAGAAGGCCGCACTTAATGGCCTAGAAGGCCACAGGTTCCCCACCCCTGTCCCAGCCACACCTCCAAACCTGTCCTATCCATGTACCTGTCTAACTGTTTGTCAAAACGATGGGATAGTCCCGGCCTCAACTACCTCCTCTGGCAACTCGTTCCATACACCCACCACCCCCTGTGTGAAACAATTACTGATCGGATTCCTATTTCATCTTTTCCCCTTCATCTTGAACCTATGTCCTCTGGTCCTCGATTCCCCTACTCTGGGCGGCTCGAGACTCTGTGCATCTACCCCATCTATTCCACTCATGAGTTTGTACGTTGGTACGTTCTCCCCGTGACCTGCGTGGGTTTTCTCCGGGTTCTCTGGTTTCCTCCCACACTTAAAAGATGTACAGGTTTGCATGTTCATTGGCTTGGTGTAGTGTGTGTAGGTTGGTGCTAGTGTACCGGGTGACCGCTGGTCAGCGCGGACTGGGTGGGCCGAAGGGCCTGTTTCTGCGCTGTATCTCTTATGTCTGAAGGAGGTGGGCAGCAGGGAGGTGCTTCCCGCTGATCTCAGGTAACGCAAACTGCCTCCCTCAGGCAATGTCAAGCGGGATATATTTAAGGCAGAGAGAGATAGATATTAGTATGGGTGTCAGGGGTTATGGGGAGAAGGCAGGAGAATGGGGTTAGGAGGGAGAGATAGATCAGCCATGATTGAATGGCAGAGTAGACTTGATGGGCCGAATGGCCTCATTCTACTCACCTCACATGAACATGACTAAGACACTCAGGTGTGTATCGGAGGGGAGGTACATAGAAACATAGAAAATAGGTGCAGCAGGAGACCATTCGGCCCATTGAGCCTGCACCGCCATTCAATATGATCATGGCTGATTATCCAACTCAGTATCCCGTACCTGCCTTCTCTCCATACCCCCTGATCCCTTTAGCCACAAGGGCCACATCTAACTCCCTCTTAAATATAGCCAATGAACTGGCCTCAACTACCTTCTGTGGCAGAGAGTTCCACAGATTCACTACAGGTGTCACCAAGCGAATAATTAGTGCTGTGCTGGAACACGCCAAGGGCTGATCACGTATGTGTGTGGATCCCGTGACGGGTTGCCTGCTCTGTGCAGCATCCATGCACTCTGCCCTTCTCTCCCCGCCCAAGTTAATTGAAATAATGAAGCTGTCCTCTCAGCTGGAACATTCATTAATTGCTCTTGCGAGAGAGAGAGAGAGAGAGAAAGAAGTGGAGAGGGAGAGAGAGGGGGAGAGACAGAGAGGGAGAGGGAGAGAGGAAGGGAGAGAGAGAGGAGGGAGAGAGAGGGGAGGGAGAGAGAGGGGGAGAGAGGGGGAGAGAGAGGGGAAGAGAGGGGGGAGGAGAGGGGGAGAGAGAGAGAAGAGGGGGAGAGAGAGAGAGAGAGAGAGGGGGAGAGAGAGGGGAAGAGGGGGAGAGAGGGAGGGAGAGGGGGGAGAGGGGAGAGAGAGAGAGGGAGAGAGAGAGGGGAGAGAGAGAGGAGAGGGAGATTCTGAAGAAGCAGAGAGAGGGTTAGAGGGGAAGGGGTTAAGAAACAAAGAGAGGTGAGAGATGGAAGAGAATTGAAGAAGGGAACAGAGGGAGATGAGACGGAGAAAAGAGAATGATCAGAAAAACGAAGAGTGCGAGAAATAGAGGTTTAGTTTAGTTTAGAGATACAGCTTGGAAACAGGCCCTTCAGCCCATCGAGTTTATGCCGATCAGCGATCCCTACACATTAAAACATAATTTACAATTATACCAAGCTAATTAACCTACAAACCTGCTTATCTTTGGAGTGTGGGAGGAAACCGGAGCACCCGGAGAAAACCCGTACGGTCACGGGGAGAACGTGCAAACTCCGTACAGACAGCGCCCGTAGTCAGGATCGAACCCGTGTCTCTGGCGCTGTGAGGCAGCAGCTCTACCGCTGCACCACCGTGCTGTTTTTTAAGCACCCTCCGTGTGGAAAAGGTTGCCCCTTGGATCCCTTAATAATTCAATACCTTGGGTACAACTGGCCAGGCCAGTGAGACTGTACAGGCTGATGTGGGATCCTAATTAGAGACTTATTACACTGAACATTGCAGTCGGCCTTGATATGATATTAAAAACAGGGTTAATGAGCGCGGTGGAGATGAAAAGAAGAAAACAATTATAATTAATATAAACATCTAATGTTCTCCTGACCTTTTCCTGAGCAATTATCACTGCGCAGTTTGCCTCTGATTATCAACCGCTGTAATCTATTATTTATCAGGAGGGTGATCCCACTGTTTAGTAATATATAACACTTCACTGAGTGTCGGGATCACACTTCCGATCTTTGAGCCCCACTGCGGGGAACTTTCTGTGAGAAAGGTCCTTTGATGGTTCTGTGTGTGAGACTGCCGGGAAATTGTATCAGCTCTGTGTGAAGACCCCATCACCTCTTCCCATCGACTCCTTTAAGTCGAGAATTAAATCTCATCTCCACTCTCAAGCTTTTCTTGACGTCCTCTGAGCGAGGGCTACATGTATGTAGTGATGTATGTATTTAATCTATGAACCAGTGTTGTATAACGTTACACCAATGTAAAGCACTTTGGCCAACGAGAGTTGTTTTTTTTTTGTTTTTTTTACTATATTTTTATTAGAAGCAAACACATATTATGGTAAAAACATTTCGTGTGTATCAATCCTGCATTATTAATATTATCAATTGAGGATTCATTCTGCTTCTAATTTTTTTATATAGATAGAAAGTATGAAAGAGAGAAAGGGAAAAAACCCCATTAATGTCAAGATTAAAAAAAAGAATGGAATGATTTACTAAAATACATCATTGGAGATAAGGAGAGTTGTTTTTTAAATGTGCTATAGAAATAAAAGTGACTTGGCTTGGCCTGACGACTTCTCCCGGAGGTATGAGATGTTTAGTTTTCTTCAGGTGACTAGAGAGAGGGATTTCAAGTTGACAGCTTCCATGGTCTGCTTTCATGTTCGTAAGTCATAGGAGCAGAATTAGGCCATTCGGCCCATCAATAGACAATAGGTGCAGGAGGAGGCCATTCGGCCCTTCGAGCCAGCACCGCCATTCAATGTGATCATGGCTGATCATCCCCAATCAGTACCCCGTTCCTGCCTTCTCCCCATATCCCCTGACTCCGCTATCTTTAAGAGCCCTATCTAGCTCTCTCTTGAAAGTATCCAGAGAACCTGCCTCCACCGCCCCCTGAGGCAGAGAATACCACAGACTCACAACTCTCTGTGCGAAAAAGTGTTTCCTCATCTCCGTTCTAAATGGCTTACCCCTTATTCTTAAACTGTGACCCCTGGTTCTGGACTCCCCCAACATCGGGAACATGTTTCCTGCCTCTAGCGTGTCCAAACTCTTAACAATCTTATATGTTTCAATGAGTTCCCCTCTCATCCTTCTAAACTCCAGAGTGTACAAGCCCAGCTGCTCCATTCTCTCAGCATATGACAGTCCCACCATCCCGGGAATTAACCTTGTGAACCTTACCATCATGTCTACTCTGCCATTCAATCATGGCTGATCTATCTGACCCTCTCAACCCCCATTCTCCTGCCTTAAACCTTGATGACCCTTCAATCAAAAATGTGTCAATCTCCGCCTCAGAAATGCCCAATGACTTGGCCTCCACCGCTGTCTGTGGCGTTTCATTCGCTCCTGTGTCAGAGCTCGCTGTTGGCTTCTGTCGTCACCCAACACGTTGACAGAATTGGTCGCCCCCACGCATCACAGAGCTCCTCGTGTCGTCGTTTCCGGGGATCGCCACCAGGAGGCTTCTGTCACGATCCCCACTGTGGCAACGAATCCCACAGATTCACCACCCTCTGGCTAAAGAGATTCCTCCTCATCTCCTTTCTAAAGGAACGGCCTTCTATTATGAGGCTGTGCCCTCTAGTCCTAGACTCTCCCACTAGTGGAGACATCCTCTCCACAGCTACTTCCGCCAGGCCTTTCACTATTCGCTAACTTTCTGTGAGGGGACCCCTCATCCTTCTAAACTCCAGCGAGTACAGGCCCAGCGCCTCTACATTCCCAGCGACTGGCTTTGCTTGTAGAGCTCCTGTCACATCACTAGGTGGCTGTCTTGCCCCTACTTTGGGAACACACTGGGTAGAACGGGAACAGATATTTGAGGAGTTTGTGCAGATGTTGAAGTACAAATGCACAGTTCAATTCAAGAGAGTTTATTGTCGTGTGTCCCTGATAGGACAATGACATTCTTGCTTTGCTTCAGCACAACAGAACATAGTAGGCATTGACTACAGAACAGATCAGTGTGTCCATATACCATTATATACGTATATACACACATGAAGAAATAAACTGATAAAGTGCAAATAACAGATAATGGGTTATTAATGTTCAGAGTTTTGTCCGAGCCAGGTTTAATAGCCTGATGGCTGTGGGGAAGCAGCTATTCCTGAACCTGGTCATTACAGTCTTCAGGCTCCTGTACCTTCTATCTGAAGGTAGCAGGGAGATGAGTGTGTGGCCAGGATGGTGTGGGTCCTTGATGATGCTGCCAGCCTTTTTGAGGCAGCGACTGCGATAGATCCCCTCGATGGAAGGGAGGTCAGAGCCGATGATGGACTGGGCAGTGTTTACTACTTTTTGTAGTCTTTTCCTCTCCAGGGCGCTCAAGTTGCCGAACCAAGCCACGATGCAACCGGTCAGCAAGCTCTCCCATGGCATAGTTACCTGGAAGTAAAGGTATTGGTTTATTATCGTCACTTGCACTAAGATAAAGTGAAAGACTTAAGGGCCAGTCCCACTTGGGCGGCATTTGCGCGCAGTTTCCGCGACATCATTTACGTGACGCGTGCATGGTGCGTGGTGACGTAGGCAGTGACGTGTGGTCGCGAGCGGCGCTCCAGGATTTCGGGATGTACAAAATCTTCACGCGTGCATCTGTGTGACGCGCATAATGACACCCAAGTGGGACAGGCCCTTTAGGTTTGCGTGCTATCCAGTGAAACTAGATACAACTACACACGAGTACTACCGGCCTTCTTCTTCTCGAGTCCACTTAACAAGATTAGAGATTGTTTGGCCAGAGCTGGACACATTTCTCGGCATCTGCACACAATGGCGTCTTGCGCTTCCTGTGCTTCTGGTGAGTAGTGGTGGGAAGATGTTTTTACGTGTCGCTCCTAACTCCTGTCACTGTATGTCATGTTGTCACTTGCGGGCGGAGCGCCAAGGCAACATCCTTGTATGTGAATACTTGGTCAATAAACGTATTCATTCATTCATTAGTGGAAACAGGGACGCGACGGGAACGCTCTTTCCTTGACCCCAGTACTATACGTAGAGCAAAGAGACAGGCACCAGGATGCAGAATTTGGTTTCTCAGCAATGTAGCATGATAGTTCCAGAGAAAAAGTCCAATGTCCGCCATGAGGTAGATTGGAGGATCGGTACTTATGGAAGGACCGTTCAGAAGCCTGATAACAGAGGGGAAGAAACTGTTCCTGAGTCTGGTGGTGCGCGCTTTCAAGCTTCTGTACCTTCTGCCGGACAGGAGTGGGGAGAAGAAGGAATGACCGCGGTGAGAAAGGTCCTTGATTATCTTGCCTGCTTTCCTGTGAGGTGTAGATGGAGTTGATATGGAGGGGCACAGTTAGCCGGACATGCTAGCAGGACAACTGTTCCCTGCTTGTATATAACCCGTATCCCTCCATGCCCTGCACATCCATGTGTCTATCCAAAAGTCTCTTCAATGCCACTATCGCTTCTGCTGGTGGAGGCCAAGTCATTGGGTATTTTTAAAGTGGAGAGTGACAGGTTCTTGATTAGTACGAGTGTCAGGGGTTACGGGGAGAAGGCAGGAGAATGGGGTTAGGAGGGAGAGATAGATCGGCCATGATTGAATGGCGGAGTAGACTTGATGGGCCGAATGGCCTAATACTGTTCTTATCTTGTGACCTTGGATAGGGCACAGGTAGATAACTGGGGACAGACACATGGAACTGCAGTTGCTGGAGTCGTGAGCAATTGGACCTGTGGGCTGGAGGCCAGTGACTAGTGGTGTGCCTCAGGGGAAAGATTTAATAGGAACCTGAGGGTCAGCTTGACGGGCCGAACGGCCTAATTCTGCTCCTCTGACCTATGAGTGTATGAACACCAGCAGCGGAGGCCAACAGGATTTATAAAGCGGGACAAAGTGAGTGCTCTTTGAAGGGGCAGGACCTCTCCAACAGCTGGTGGCAGCTGTCAGATGAAGCGTTATCATTGAGATCCTGTGCAGGTGCGGGCCAGCAGCTGTGGGGATGGGCGGAGTGGCTTGGAACGTGGTTCCACCCCGCTGTGCTCAGCGGGCGATGTCCTGTTCCACATTCACATCTCATTAGGCAATGGCACCAACATCGTTGCAGTTTATTAGTCCAGCCAAACTATGCTTCACTGCTCACGTGGCCTCTCCTTCCTTAGAAGGCGCAGGATGTTCGGCATGTCCCCGACAACCGTCACCAACTTCTACAGATACGCCATAGAAAGCATTCTATCGGGATGCATCCACAGCTCGGTTTGGGAACAGCTCCGTCCAAGAAATTGCAGCGAATTGTGGACGCAGCCCAGACCGTCACACAAACCAACCTCCCTTCCACTGACTCCATCTACACCTCACGCTGCCTCGGCAAGGCCAGCAGCATCATCAAGGACCAGTCTCACCCCGGCCACTCCCTCTTCTCCCCTCTCCCATCGGGCAAGAGGTACAGAAGTGTGAAAACGCACGCCTCCAGATTCAGGGGCAGTTTTTCCCGGCTCTCATCAGGCAACTGAACCATCCTCCCACCAACTAGAGAGCGGTCCTGAACTATCATCTACCTCTGACAACTCTACTGCTGTGCCAACGTGCTGTCCTTGGTGTTTGTAGTGTTCTATAGCCTGATAGTTGCTGAAACCGAAACCTTTCCTATCCATGTACCTTAGTTTAGAATAGAAGATACTGAGCGGAAACAGGCCCTTCGGCCCACCGAGTCCGTGCCGACCAGCGATCCCCGCACACTAATAGTATCCTACACACACGAGGGCCAATTTACACTTATACCAAGGAAATTAACTTGCAATTGGGCGGGAGATTGCAACCTTCACGTGGCCCGCCCTGTTTCGACGAATGCAATCAACCCGGCGTGCACAATCAAATAAGATCAAATAGAACAAGTTGTCCGACAACGTTAGGCCGTGCACGCCACACGTGAGAAGAAGACCATACAAACCGGCACGTCTTTGGAGTGTGGGTGAAAACCGGAGCACCCGGAGAAAACCCACGCGGTTCACGGGGAGAAGGTACAAACTCCATACGGACAGCACCCGTAGTCAGGATCGAACCCGGGTCTCTGCCGCTGTGAGGCAGCAGCTCTACCCGCTGCGCCACCGTGCCGCCCAAATGTCATGTTGATGAAGGGATTTGAGCGTGGACCGCAATTCCACACCTGGATATTAAACTCCCCGGGGGTCAAAAACCACATAGACTCGTACAGTACAGAAACAGGCCATTCGGCCCTACTCATCCATTCCGACCAAAATTCTCCATCAAAATTAGACCCATTTTCCTGTCTTTAAAAAGGATTTACATGTTTACTGAGTGTACCACAAGTGTCCTGGGAAACCAGTCGCTCAGGGTGACACAGTGGGGCAGCGGGTAGAGCTGCTGCCTCACAGCGCCAGAGACCCAGGTTCGATCCTGACCTCAGGTGCTGTCTGTACGGAGTTTGCACGTTCTCCCCGTGACCTGCGTGGGTTTGCTCCGGGATCTCCGGTTCCCTCCCACACTCCAGAGACGTGCAGGTTTGTAGGTTAATTGGCTTGGCATCAAATGTAAATTGTCCCTTGTGGGTGTAGGATAGTGTTAGCGTGCGGGGATCGCTGCTCCTTCTTGCGTGTGGCGTGCACAGACTAAAGTTGTAGACAACTTGTTCTGTTTGATCTTCTGTTTGTGCACGCCAGGTTGATTGCATTCGTTGAGACAGGGTGGACCACGTGAAGGTTGCGATCACCCACCCCCAGGGATCACTGTTCGGGGCGGACTCGGTGGGCCGGAGGGGCTGTTTCCGTGCTGTATCTCCAAACTAAAGGCTTGCCCAGAATGAATAGTGAACTTATTTCAAGGAACGTATTTCAACACCAGTAGGTTCTCGATCCAGCACAAGGTTGAGCTAAAATTAGACCTCACCTTGCTCGTCACTATTCACTTGAGTGTTCAACGCATCTTTACGAAGCAGAGATTGGTAATACTTAATTTACAGTTGTGTCTACAGATATCTAGAGCTGTCAATTTGTAATGTATGACTGAGTGTTTATTATGGTCCTCAAAGCTAACCTTACTTTGGCATTAATTGCTTTATCATAAAAGCTGTTCATAAAGCAATGCCATTCAATGCATCCCTGTGTCCAATTTCATGTGCTGTAGTGTGAGAAAGGGGAGATTAATTATGCTGTCTGTTGCCCGTAGCTCCCCTAAGATATCTGAGTCCGGGTTTCGCAACATGACAATGACAATTTTCTGCTGTCAATGGGAAAAACATTTGGAAATGCATCGATGGAGTAAGAACCAGTCACGGGTTTACCACGCAAGTGAGGTTGGCGCAGCGGGTGGAGCTGCTGCCTCACAGCGCCGGAGACCTGGGATCGGTCGTGACTGCGGGTGCTGTCTGTACGGAGTTTGTACCTTCCTCCCCGTGACCTGCGTGGGTTTACTCCCGGTGCTCTGGTTTCCTCCCACACTCCAAAGACGTGCACTCCAATACAATATTGTCTATTGTCTATTGTCTATATAATTGGCTTCGGAAAAAATGGTAAATTATCCCTCATGGGCTAACGTACAGGGATGATCGCTGGTCGTCACGGACTCGGTGGGTTGCGGGGCCTGTTCCCGCTCTGTATCACTAAAGTCTGAAGAGACCAAAGAGTATATGCATGGAAACATTCCTTGATAGAAATGCCAAGCTCATTTTAAGTCTGCGTATCATGAATTATTTGCCTTGTCAGGTCTGTGATTCAAAGCATTGATGTCCTGAAGGCCACAAAGCAATAAGCATTTGCTCAATTAATAATTAATTTTGAGATCAATAGATTTTTTTAAACAAGAATATTAGAAATGTAGAAAGAAGAAATGAATTGCATTGGCTCAGAGAACAGTGAGCGGCCTCGATGGGCCGAATGTCCTCCTCCTGATAACTTGCATCTACTTATCAGACTACTGAGTGGTCCTCAAATCAGCTGGGGTGTAGCCCTGATTTAGTTTAGTTTAGCTTAGATATATATCAAGGAAACAGGACCTTCAGCCCAGCAAGTCCACGCCGGCCAGCGATCCTCGCACACTAATACTAACCCACACACACACTAGGGACAATTTACATTTATACCAAGCCAATTAACCTACAAACCTGTAGATCTTTGAAGTGTGGGAGGAAACCGAAGATCTCGGAGGAAACATGCAGTCCATACTCCGTACTGACAGCACCCGTGGTCGGGATCGAACCCGTATCTCTGGCGCTGCGAGCGCTGTGAGGCAGCAACTCTACCGCTGCGCCACCCTGCAGCCCACCAGTGATATCCGTCACTTCACCAGTGGACGTATCTCATTGGTGGTTAACATATGATGAGCGCTTGGCGGCGCTGGACCTGCACTCGCTGGAGTTTAGAAGGATGAGGGGGGACCTCATTGAAACGTACCGAATAATGAAATGGTTGGATAAAGTGGATGTGGAGAGGGTGTTTTCACAAGAGGGACTAGAGGTCATCGAGCTCAGAGTTGCTGCAAGCTCTGTAAAGGGCCTGTCGCACTTGGGCGTCATTTGAGCGTCACGCAGATGGCGCGCGAAGATTTTGTAAATCCCATGCGTGCGTGTGTGGCACGACGTTTACATGATGTCGCATAAATTACGCGCAAATGACGCCCAGGTGGGACAGGCCCTTAAGGCAGCTACTCTACCGCCGCGCCCCCCTGCTGGCCTATCTTCCAACCTACCTCACTATGGCACTTGAACTTTTTTATATCTGCGTTTATCTATAACGAAAAAGCAGCAATACTGTACATTCTCTACACTGGTATTTTTCTCTTTGCATTACCAGTGTACTGCTTGGTTGCACTCAGGTAGGGTATGATGTGACTGGAGAGCACGGAAACAAAGCTTTACACTGTGTGTCGGCAGACAAGAGCCTTCAATGGGGACTGTTACCCAGCCATTACCATACAGCTGTGTATGGGAACTTCATGTGTACAGTTCGGATGCCTCATTTCCAACTTCACCAAAGCAATTAAAACAGAAGACAAAACATAGAACAGTACAGCATAGGAGCAGGCCCTTCGGCCCACTGTGACCATGCTGAACATGATGCCAAGTTAAACTAACCTGCTCTCCCTGCACATGACATTCCCGACACAGCTTTAGAAACGAGATGAGGAGGAATTGCTTTAGCCAGAGGGCGGTGAATCTGTGGAATCCATTGCCACAGACGGCTGTGGAGGCCAAGTCAGTGGATATTTTTAAAGCAGAGATTCTTGATTAATAAGGGTGTCAGTCAGGGGTTATGGGGAGAATGCGGCTGAAAGGGAAAGATAGATCAGCCATGATTGAATGGCGGAGTGGACTCGATGGGCCGAATGGCCTAACTCTATGAACATATCCATGTGCCCATCTAATATCCTCTTCAACAACACTATCATAACTGCCTCCACCTGGCAGCACGTTCCAACCACCCACCAGCTTCATTGAAAAGACAGTAGTGTTTGGCTAAACATAAATTTATCCTGTACAAGGCGCGATCTTCTGGATGTGTGCACTCAGAGAACGTTTGTGGTGAACCATCCAACATGACACATATGTTCTGTTCACTGAATATCCTTCATTTGTTAATTTACTTCCTGCAAGAACTCCATTAGATTCATGAGGTGTGACCTAAAGCATCCTAACCCATGCTGGCTGCTCCTTCTGGCTTCAACAGATGTTTGACAGGCTTGTTCATCACTTGTAGATTTACGTCCCTCTTGTCTCCTTCCACTCTCAATCTAACTCCAGCTGTTCTCTGACAAGTCTCTCTCCATTCACCAACCTGTCGTGGACATGCAGCAGAACCTGGCCACAACTTGGTTCCTCCAGGACCTTCCAGTTCAACATAGGACAGAATGGCGCAAGAATTATTGTGTTGAGTTCTGGGCACCGTGTTATAGGAAAGATGTTGTCAAGCTGGAAAGAGTACAGAGAGTTTTGTGGGAAGGAACTGCAGATGATGGTTTAAACCAAAGATAGACACAAAATGCTGGAGTAACTAAGCGGGGCAGGCAGCATCACTGGAGAGAAGGAATGGGTGACATTTTGGGTCGAGACCCTTAAGAAAAGACTTCCACTGGCAGCTTGTTCCATACACCCACCACCCTTTGTGTTAAAACGTCAAACCTCAGATTCGTATTTAAACAATTCTGAAGAAGGGTCTCGACCCAAAATGTCACCCATTCCCTCTCTCAAGAGTTGCTGTCTGACCCATTGAGTTACTCCAGCATTTTGTGTCTATCGAGGGTACAGAGAAGATTTACAACGATGTTGCCAGGGCTAGTGGGTCAGAACTATCGGGAGAGGTTGAGTAGGCTGGGACCCTATTCCTTGGAGCGCTGGAGAGATGATCTTATAGAGGTGTGTAAAATCATGAGAGGAGTAGATCAGGTAGATGCACAGAGTCTCTTGCCCAGAGTAGGTGAATAGAGGACCAGAGGACACAGGTTTAAGTTGAAGGGTGAAGTATTTAATTGGTAATCTAAGGGGTAACTTTTTCACACAAAGGGTGGTGGGTGTATGGAACGAGTTGCCAGCGGAGGGAGGTCTTCTTCTGCGTGTGGCGAGCACGGCCTAAAGCTGTAGGACAACTTGTTCTATTTGATCTTGTTTGATTCTGCACGCCAGGTTGACTGCATTCGTCGAAAGGGGCGGACCACGTCAAGGTTGCAATCTCCCACCCCAGGAGGTAGTTGTGGCTGGGGCTATCCCAACATTTAAGAAACAGATAGATAGGTACATGGATAGGACAGGTTTGAAGGGATATGGGCCAAACACGGGCAGGTGGGACTAGTGTAGCTGGGACATGTTGGCCGGTGCGGGCAAGTTGGGCCGAAGGGCCTGTTTCCACGCTGTATCACTCTATGACTCTAATAACTCAAAGCCCGATACTAACCTTTAATCCCACTTCTGGGCACTTTACAAAACGGTGCATGTTGCTGTTAATTGGGCGGTGAGGCAACCAAGTACATTTTGAGGTTATTGATGTTTATTCACTGTTAACATGAATACTTAATTAAAAGCTCTTACAAATTCCCAATATGCAGAGTCGGGACATAAATCTCTCCATTCCTGTGACACTGGAAGTGAACGTTGACGGCAAGCTGCTTGTTTCCATTAGGATGGGGAGGGAGGTGGGGAGGTGGGGAGGTGGGGAGGTGGGGAGGTGGGGAGGTGGGGAGGTGGGAATGACAGAGACTGGATTGAAATTAACAAACTCGGTGAAACTGGACAAAGTTGGGCACAGAAAGCTGGAGTAACTCAGCGGGACAGGCAGCGTCTCTGGAGAGAAGGAATGGGTGACGTCTGAAGAAGGGTCTCGACCCGAAGTCACCCGTTCCTTCTCTCCAGAGATGCTGCGTGTCCCGCTGAGTTACTCCGGCATGTTATGTCTGTCTTTGATTCAAACCAGCGTCTGCAGTTCCTTCCTACACATGATTCAAAATGCCAGCCTCACACCAAGACGATGTAACACTCCCACGCCCCCCCCCCCCCCCCCCCTCCCACCCACCCCATCAGCCCATCGATTCACTCCATCTATTCTCCTCATGACTTTATACAACTTAGTAAGATCATCATTCATCTTCCTGCGCTCCAAGGAATAAAGCCCTAGCCTGCCCAAGCTCTACCTGTAGCTCAGACGCTCAGGTTTTGGCACCCGATAGGGACACCGTTTGTTCGGCTGCAGCCATTTCACGTACGTTTCCGTGATGTACCAAGTTCGAAGTTAAGTAAGTAAGTAGGTAAGTTTATTGGCCAGGTATTCACATACAAGGAATTTGCCTTGGTGCTCCACCCACGTAACAACATGACATACAGTGACAGCTACGAATGACACAGAAAACACCATTGATCAAGCACGTGAACCAACACAATACCAGATCAAAGGGAGGCTGCAGATTTTTGGCTGTTGAGTAGAGCAACTACTCGTGGATAAAAACTGTTTTTATGTCTGGCTGTGGCGGCTTTGACAGTCCGGAGTCGCCTTCCAGAGGGAAGTGATTCAAAGAGTTTGTGGCCAGGGTGAGAGGGGTCAGAGATGATCTTGCCCACTCGCTTCCTGGCCCTTGCAGTGTACAGTTCATCAATGGAGGGAAGGTTGCAGCCAATAACCTTCTCTGCTGATCGGACGATTCGCTGCAGCCTCCAGGTGTCGTGCTTGGTGGCTGAGCCAAACCAGACCATGATGGAGAAGGTGAGGACAGACTCTACGATGGCCGTGTAGAATTGGACCATCATTGCCTGTGGCAGATTGTGCTTCCTCAGCTGCCGTAGGAAGTACATCCTCTGTTGTGCCCTTTTGACTGTGGAGTTAATTAGTAAATTTACACCCCAGCAGTATGAACATTGACTTCTCCAATTTCAGGTAGTCCTTGCTGTCTCCGTCCTTCCCCATCCTGCCCTCTTCCCAGCTCTCCCACAGCCCACTGTCTCCGCCTCTTCCTTTCTTCTTCCCCCCACCCCCACATCAGTCTGAAGAAGGGTCTTGACCCGAAACGTCGCCTATTTCCTTCGCTCCATAGATGCTGCCTCACCCGCTGAGTTTCTCCAGCATTTTTGTCTACCTTCGATTTTTCCAGCATCTGCAGTTCCTTCTTAAAGATAAATAATTTGCAAATTAATGCTTAGTTACATACTCAGTTGTAGTTATTGCTCCGGGCAGCACATAACTTTGGGGATATCCTGAGGTTGTGAAAGATGTGTTATATTAAGCCAAGTCTTTCCTTCCAACCATCAGGGAAGATTCTGCTGCCATAATTTAACACGGCTGTCATCCCTTGGACCTCCCAGACTGTAACTCTCAGCAATGTGTTCCAAAAGCCCACTTGCCGTGGTACCACGCTGTACTTCTGAGTACTCTTCTGCCCATTGTTTACGATCTAACTCTGCCATCTATCTCGCCGCAAAACTCCTTTTAGCAATCTTCAATTATTCAACCGTGACTTTGCCAGACAAGACGGCTGAATTAGCAAGCCCAGAGCAAGAGAGAACTGTCTGGAGGTGTGAGGAATGGTTTCCCTGGCAGTGCGGCCCGTTCTGTGGAACAGATTCCAACTGAAGGCAGCACATCTCAGGCGACGTGGGAACAAGGAAGGTAAAAGCACACCAAGTGTTTAGACGGGTCTCGACCCGAAACGTCGCCCATTCCTTCCCTCCAGACATGCTGCCTGTCCCCCTGAGTTACTCCAGCATTGTGTATCTGTCTACGGTTAAACCAACTGCATCTGCAGTTCTTTCCTACACATCAAGTTTAGTTTAGAGATACAGCGCGGAAACAGACCCTTCGGCCCACCGGGTCCGTGCCGGCCGGCGATCCTCGCACACTAACACTTTCCTACACACACACACACACACTAGGGACATATTTAGATTAGGTTTAGATTTATACTGAGCCAATTAGCCCACAAACCTGCACCTCGTTCGAGTGTGGGAGGAAACCGTGGCATCCGGAGAAAACCCACGCAGGTCACGGGGAGAACGTGCAAACTCCGTACAGACAGCACCCGTGGTCAGGATCGAACCCGGGTCTCCGGCGCGGTGAGGCAGAAACTCTACCGCTGCGCCACCGTGTCGCCCGAGACAGGAACTGCAGATGCTGGTATATACTGAACATAGATACAAAGCGCTGGAGTAATTAGTGGATCAGGAGAGAAAGGATGGGCGAGGTTTCGAGTCGGGAACCTTCCTCAGATTTGTAGGTTAATTGGCCCTCTGTAAATTGTCCCTAGTGTGTAGGGAGGGAATGAGAAGGAATTTGGGGCACAGGGTAGTTGTTTAGAGATACAGGCCATTCGGTCCACACACACTAGACAATTGTGTGGCGTCATGTACAGTTCAGGATCGAACCCGGGTCTCTGTGAGGTGAGGCATCTACCGCAGTACAACATCTGTACTGTTGGGAATTTCTGTGGCAATAACTCTGACCTGATACAATATTATAGTTGCAGGCCATTGTTATTTTGCTGATGGAATCCTGGCAGCCTCGTTTGTCGAGCGGCGTGAGATCACCTTCCCCGCTCTCACTCGACTTGTGTACACTCACTGGGTGCACACACTCACCTATGGGCACATGGGCAGCACACTGCACAACTGCACACACGGCACACACTCACCCATACATGGCATGCACTCCAGCACACACTTCAGTGGCACACACTCACCCATGTGCACACACTCACCCATGCATGACGTCCAAGCAGATGTACACATACACATACACAGAACTGGTCTGACCCCTCTGTTATCAGCTTCTGAAACAGACAAGTGACGAGCAGGGAAGATGCATATCAATGCCAGTTTCTGTGCTGTAATGTATTGTTGGGATATTTGGAAGCGGCACTGCACTGTGTGTCCTCTGTTGTCGGTGGTGGGCAGCGCTGTGCAAGTGGAATTCCCCGAGCTCACCAAGTGGGTTAAATTACATAAGGATGATTTAAATGGCGTGAAAGTGACACTTTTTGCAAGCTTTCCAGAAATAACAGACCTGCGATTAAAAAAAACACATATCAGAAGTAAGTGATGGAAGCGGAATTAGTGGAGAGAATTACCCAGGGATTTCAGGCTGCCTTTTGCAATAACTCGCACTTGTAAAGCATTCGTGTTGCTGTCTTGCCAGGCACAGCTCGCAGAACTGGTTTTACATTCATTTGAAGACTGCTTTGCAAGCTCCTCTTGTATGGCGGTGAGGCAGAGAGAGTTGGACTTGACTGGACTTGACTAAGACCATCCAGTTTCACGGATATCTCCTCCCTCTATTTCATGCTTGCCGCGTGTACCATCTACTGAGTTCACTGCAGCAACTTCAGTTTAGAGATACAGCGCGGAAACAGGCCCTTCGGCCCACCCAGTCCGTGCTGACCAGCGATCCCCGCACACTAACACCATCCAACGCACACTGGGGACAATTTACACTCATGTCGAGCCAATTAACCCACAAACCTGTACGTCTTTGGAGAGTTGGGGGAAACCGGAGATCCCGGACGAAACCCATGCGGGTCACGGGGTGAATGTACAAACTCCGAACAGACAGCAGCTGTAGTGAGGATCGAACCCGGGTCTCTGGCGCTGTGAGGCAGCAACTCTACCGCTGCGACACCTATTCACTAATTTTGCTCTTGACGTTGGTGAGACTGCATTTCGAGATTCCATTAACCTGGAGCGGGTGTAGAGTAGATTTAGGAGGATGTTGAGATTAGTTTATTGTCACGTGTACTGAGGTACAGTGAAAAGCTTTTTGTTGCGTGCTAACCAGTCAACGGAAAGACAATACACGATTACAATCGAGCCGTTCACAGTGTACAGACACAGGATAAAGGGAATAACATTTAGTGCAAGGTAAAGCCGGCAAAGTCTGATCAAAGATAGTCCGAGGGTCACCAATGAGGTAGATAGTAGTTCAGCGCTGCTCTCTGGTTGTGGTAGGATGGTTCAGTTGCCTGATAACAGCCGGGAAGAAACTGTCCCTGAATCTGGAGGTGTTTGTTTTCACACTTCTGTACCTCTTGCCCGATGGGAGAGGGGAGAAGAGGGAGTGGCCGGGGTGAGACTGGTCCTTGATGATGCTGCTGGCCTTGCCGAGGCAGCGTGAGGTGTAGATGGAATCGATGGAAGGGAGGTCGGTTTGTGTGATGGTCTGGGCTGCGTCCACAATTCGCTGGAAATTCTTGCAGGCTTATAGTTGCTGAACAGTGCTGTGATGCATCCACCTAACCCTTGCCAGGCTTTGTCTCGTCACTACCCTTCTTTCTTAGCTTTCTCCCTCATCAGTCACCCATCAGTCTGAAGTAGAGGGTAGACAAAAGTGCTGGAGAAACTCAGCGGGTGCGGCAGCATCTATGGAGCGAAGGAAATAGGCAACGTTTCAGGCCGAAGCCCTTCTTCAGACTGAAGAAGAGTCTAGAAGAGTCCTGGCCCAAAACATCGCCTGTCCATTCATTCCACAGATGCTGCCTGACACGCAGAGTTCCTCCAGCACTTTGTTTCTGCTCGTGAGTCTATCCTCTGCAGTTCCTTGTGTCTCCATTCTCCCAGCATGGGAATAGTATATACTAGAGGGCATGGCTTTATAGGTGAGTGGAGATGAGTGGAGCAATTATTTTAACACAGGGGGTAACAAGTGCCTGGCATTCACTGCCAGGTGTGGGGGGGGGGGGGGGGGGTTATTGAGAGTTCCATTGAGAGTAGGGAAGATTCAAACAAGAGAACATGATTTGAGAATTAAGGGACAGAAGTTTCGGGGCAACATGTGGGGGAACGTCTTTACTCAGAGAGTGGTAGCTGTGTGGAATGAGCTTCCAGTGGAAGTGGTGGAGGCAGGTTCGATTTTATCATTTAAAAATAAATTGGATAGGTATATGGACGGGAAAGGAATGGAGGGTTATGGTCTGAGTGCAGGTAGATGGGACTAGGTGAGAGTAAGTGCACGGCACGGACTAGAAGGGCCGAGATGGCCTGTTTCCGTGCTGTCATTGTTATATGGTTATATGGTTGTATAGTTGAGACAGACAGTTGGACAGGCACATGGATCACGTGCTGGCAGAGGAGGTTAGTTTAACCTGGCATCGTGTTCAGCACGGACATTGTGGGTCGAAGGGCCTGTTTCTTGTGCTGTACTCTCCCTTGTTGTATGTTCTGAACGCAACACTATTGGCAGTGAGTTCCTGTATATACTGGACAAGTGCGGTGGAGACCTGTGAAGATGTCGCCAGGCTGGGGAATGATGAGGTGAGACAATAGACAATAGGTGCAGGAGTAGAGGCCATTCGGCCCTTCGGGCCAGCACCACCATTCAATGTGATCATGGCTGATCATCCCCAATCAGTACCCCGTTCCTGCCTTCTCCCCATATCCCCTGACTCCGCTATCTTTAAGAGCCCTATCTAGCTCTTGAAAGCATCCGGAGAACCGGCCTCCACCGCCCTCTGAGGCAGAGATGGGATTGCGTCCCATGGAACACTTAGATTTAATTGCAGTGTGTGAATTTATGAGGATAGGGTAAACATTAAGAAACCATTTTTCTTAGCAGAGTGCTCAATAACCAGGGGACGCGAATGTAACTTAATTGGTGGAAGCATTGGAGAGGAGTTGAGAAAATAACTGTATTATCCAGTGAATTGTACAGCACACAGGAAGGGTGTGGGGATAAACCTCTAGGCTTTATTATTGTCCTGTGTCATGGGGAGAAGGCAGGAGAATGGGGTTAGGAGGGAGAGATAGATCAGCCATGATTGAATGGCGGAGTAGACTTGATGGGCCGAATGGCTTAATTCTTCTCCTATCACTGATGATCTTATGAGGTACAGTGAAAACTTTGCTTCGCGTGTTCAACGCTGCTTCATTGTGACATGTAACTGAGTGTACAGAAATTCCTTTTTTGTCTACAGTTCGGTAAAGATCAGAGCAGACCATCGCACAAACCAACATTCCACCGACTCCATCTACACCTCAGGCAGCCTTGGCAAGGCCAGCAGCATCATCAAGGACCAGTCACCCCAGTCACTCCCTCTTCTCCCCTCAGGCAAGAGGTACAGAAGTTTGAAAACCCACACCTCCAGATTCAGGGACAGTTTCTTCCCAGCTGCTCTCAGGCAACTGAACCCTCCTCTCACCAACTAGAGAGCGGTGCTGACCTCCCATCTACCTCGTTGGAGACCTTGAGCTATCTTTCTTCTTCCTCATGTCCGTCCATCTTCTATATCGCGTCTTTCCGGTCGGTCAGTGGTGGTTGACGGGAGAAGGCAGGAACGGGGTACAGAGAATTCCACAGACTCACCACTCTCTGTGAGAAAAAGTGTTTCCTCGTCTCCGTTCTAAATGGCTTACTCCTTATTACTCATAGCCTGCAGTGCTTGTCCTTTTCGGGGAAAACGAATGGGTGACGTTTCGGATCGAGACATGGAGTCTGAAGAAGTGTCTTGCCCAAAACGTCACGCCCGTTCCCTTTCCCCAGAGATGCTGCCTGTCCCGCTGAGTTACCCCAGCGTTTTGTGTCCATCTTTGGTGTAAACCAGCATCTGCAGTTCCTTCCTACATATTTTTTTTATTTGGAACTGTAACTGTAACTGAATATTAGAATTAACCTTAAATCCACTTTTATCCACTTGGACAGAATGGTTTGAATCTTCATATTTGGAGACATAAATTTCTCAGGTACTCTGGGGACGAACATCAATAGTATGAAGAAACTGCAGGAATTATAATTGCTTTTCTTACAAAGAGGAACATTGAGAGGAGAAATTTGTTCAAGGTGAAGAATGATGAAAAGTTTTTATACTCCTATTACTATATTTATTTGTGACTAAAATTCTAAACTGATCGAAAAGAACATGAAGTTTTACAACTTTGATGTGTTTTTGCAAGATTAATCTTCACACCCTGGTTGAACCAGACTATCAAGAAAGATGCCAACTCTTGCCCCAAGACAGAGTATGGGAAAGTGATAGAGAGTTTAGCAACATGGTGTTAGGACAACAACCTCTCCCTCAATAGAGGGAGTACAGAGAAGGTTCACCAGACTGATTCCTGGGATGTCAGGACTTCCATATGAGGAAAGACTGGATATACTCGGCTTGTACTCTCTAGAATTTAGAAGACTGAGGGGGGATCTTATAGAAACTTACAAAATTCTTAAGGGGTTGGATAGGCTAGATGCAGGAAGATTGTTCCCCGATGTTGGGGAAGTTCAGAACAAGGGGTCACAGTCTAAGGGAAAGGGGGAATTCCTTTAGGACTGAGATGAGGAAAAATTTTTCACACAGAGAGTGGTGAGTCTCTGGAATTCTCTGCCACAGAAGGTAGTTGAGGCCAGTTCATTGGCTATATTTAAGAGGGAGTTAGATGTGGCCCTTGTGGCTAAAGGGATCAGGGGGTATGGAGAGAAGACAGGTACAGGATACTGAGTTGGATGATCATACTCTCTGCTCGGTTTATGATTACTCGGTTCATATTGAATTTAGGAGATTGAGGAGGGGATCTTATAGGGGGTGGACAGGCTAGATGCGAAGATTTGTACCCGATGTTGGGGAAGTCCGGACAAGGGGTGCTTAAGGCCTTTAAGACCGAGATGAGAAAGACTTTTTTCACACAGTGCTTGGACCTCTGCCGCATTTTTCATTGGCTATGTTTGGATGTGGCCCTTGTGGCTAAGGGGATCAGAGGGTA
Source organism: Okamejei kenojei (assembly GCA_035221665.1). Classification (NCBI taxonomy): domain Eukaryota; kingdom Metazoa; phylum Chordata; class Chondrichthyes; order Rajiformes; family Rajidae; genus Okamejei; species Okamejei kenojei. The sequence goes on along the minus strand of CM069167.1, from coordinate 1,651,458 downwards.
TGGAGAGAAGGCAGGTACGGGATACTGAGTTGGAGATCCTTTCTGAAGAATGGCTTCCACTCCTGCACCTAATTTCTAAAATGATCATCATTTGTGGCCTCCTTAACGATGCCTCCTTTCTGAAGAAGGATTCCAACCCAAAACATCATTCATCCTTAACGCTGCCTGACCCGCTGAGTTACTCCAGCGTTTTGTGTCTATCTTAGCTACAAACCAGCATCTTCAGTTCTATCTCTCTCTATATTAAGTACATGGCGCTTCTATACATTGTAAACTGGCCCGTGTGTGTGTGTGTGTGTGTGTGTGTGTGTGATGGTGTTAGTGTGCGGGGATCGTTGGTCGGCAGGGGCTCGATGGGCCGAAGGGGACTGTTTCCGTGTTGTATCTCTAAACTAAACTAAGTATGTAAGTACGTTTATTGGCCAAGTATTCACATACAAGGAATTTGCCTTGGTGCTCCGCCCACAAGTAACAGCATGACGTACAGTGACAGTTACGAATGACACAGAAAACACTAAACATTAATAATAATAAAACATGAATGATAAAACACCATTGAACAAGCATGTGAACCAACAAAATACCAGATCAAAGGGAGGCTACAGATTTTTTGGCTGTTCAACTACTCATGGATAAAAACTGTTTTTATGTCTGGCTAAAGGAAATATGTAGGAAAGAGCTGCTGGTTTAAATCGAAGATAGACACAGAATGCTGGAGTAACTCAGCGGGACAGACAGCAGTGGCTTTTCGGGCCAAGACCCTTTCTTCAGACTCAGTCCCGACCCGAAATGCCACCCATTCCTTCTCTCCAGAGATGCTGCCTGTCCCGCTGAGCTACTCCAGCATTCAGTGTCCAAACTAAACTTGCCAGCCGATCCACAGCGCCGAACTTCCGAAGCCACCGAGCTCCCGATCTAGTCTCGAGCTACAGAGAAATAAGCAGATGGTGCCGTCCGAATCTTTGCCTCAGCCCATGGGTAATTTAATTTAACGAGCAAATTATGACTGTCTTCTTGCGAACCCATTATGCATCCCTGCCATTCCTTTTAATTGAATCCAATATATTGGATTCACGTGTCTTATGCAAATTAAAACATTAAAAATGGAATGCTCGATAAATTATGCCTATCTCCCAAACAGGTCCTACATTTTGTTTTGCGAACATTGATCATGAAACACTCAGCGTGCGTAGCGCAGGTGTGTGGGGAGGGGGAAAGTTATAGCAACATTACAAGGCACTATCACAATTGATGGACATCGTGGGGGTTTCATTAGGCAATTTAAATGTGGACCTAATGCCCCTGTCCCACTTAGGAAAGCTGAACGGAAATCTCTGGCGACTTTGCGCCCCACCCAAGGTTTCCGTGCGGTTCCCGGAGGTTCCCTGAGGTTTTTGTCAGTCTCCCTAATGGTCGAAAGTGGTTGCCGTTTTAAAAATCTGTAATTCTTTAGTCGAAGCCAGTTGCGATGCTAGTTGAAGGTGGTTGCCGGAGGACGAAAACCTCCGGGAACCGCACGGAAACCTTGGGTGGGGCGCAAAGTCTCCAGAGGTTTCCGTTCAGGTTTCCTAAGTGGGACAGGGGCATTACAATGAGATATAGGTGCACAATTAGGCCATTCAGCCCATCTACTCCGCCATTCAAATCGTGGCTGGTCTATTTTTCCCCTCAAACCCATTCCTAAGTTCACAAATTGTATGAACAGAATTGGGACATTCGGCCCATCAATTCTACCCCGCCACTCAATCATGGCTGATCTATTTTTCCCTCTCAACCCCATTCTCCCGGTAACTTTTTCACACCGTTACTAATTAAGAATCGATCAATCTCTGCTGTAAAAATACCTATTGATGGCCTCCACAGCCACCTGTGGCAATGAATTCCTCAGATTCAAAACTGTTATGTAAAGGTTAAGTTGGGATGTAGAACATAGAATAGTACAGCACAAAAAAAGCAATATTGCTAAAGCCTAAAATCTAAAGAACAGACCCTTCGGCCCACAATAACTGTGCTGAATATGATACCAATACCAGCTGCTGTTGGGCAACTCCACAGAAGCAACAGGAAGATAAACATTTGCATTCGTGGAGAGAAATTCAGAACATCTGACAGCACTTTGCAGGCTCTGAAGAGCATCTGAAGTCGGAGGCAGAGCTGTGGCCACTTTATACACAGCAAGCTCACACCAAGAACCAATTGGATAATAACCAGATATCCAGTCTCAGTGCCGTCATGGAGAGAGTCTCATGACCTTTCTGCTAATTGATTTGTGGTCATGCGTCCCAGATAGAACAATTAAATTCTTCCTTGCAGCAGCACAAAAAAATATGTAAACATAGCACGATGTAAACAGTATAATAAATGAGAACAAAGAAGTTCAGTGTGTATATATGCTTTCAAGAGAGAGCTAGATAGGGCTCTTAAAAATAGCAGAGTCCGGGGATATGGGGAGAAGGCAGGAACGGGGTACTGATTGGGGATGATCAGCCACAATCACATTGAATGGCGGTGCTGGCTCGAAGGGCCGAATGGCCTCCTCCTGCACCTATTGTCTATTGTCTATTGTCTATGACTAAAGTTCTATCATACCATATATACGGAACTTTTTTTTCTCATTTATTATATTGTTTACAGTGTACTATGTTCGCACATACTGCTGTGCTGCTGCAAGTAAGAATGTCATTGTTCTAACTGGGACACATGACAATACAACAGTAAGCAGAAAGGCCGTAAGGTCATAAGTGATAGGCCATTCGGCCCATCAAGACTACTCCACCATTCAATCATGGCTGGTCTATCTCTCCCTCCTAACCCCATTCTCCTGCCTTCTCCCCATAACCCCTGACACCCGTACTAATCAAGAATCTATCTCTCTGCCTTAAAAATATCCATTGACTTGGCCAGAGCGGATGTGGACAGGATGTTTTCACTAGTGGCAGAGTCTTGGACCAGAGGGCACTGCCTCAGAATAAAAGGACGTACCTTTAGAAAGGAGTTGAGGATGATTTTATTTTATTGGTGAATCTGTGGACCTCATTGCTACAGAAGGATGTGGAGGCCAAGTCAATGATATGGTTAAAGCTGAGATTCTTGAGGAGAACGGAGTTGAGAGGGAAAGTCAGTGGATATCTTTAAGACAGAGATTCTTGATTAGTGCAGGTGTCAGAGGTTATGGGGAGAAGGCAGGAAAATGGGGTTAGGATGGAGAGATAGATCAGTCATCATTGAATGGCGGAGTAGACTTGATGGGCTGAGTAGCCTAATTCTACTCCTATAACCTGTGAACGATAGATCAGCCACGATAGAATGGCGGTGGTCGATGGTCAGCATGGACTCGGTGGGCTGAAGGGCCTGTTTCCATGCTGTATCTACAGGTGCACAGTAGAGAGCATCGTGGCTTGGTTCGGCAACTTGAGCGCCCAGGAGAGGAAAAGACTACAAAAAGTAGTAAACACTGCCCAGTCCATCATCGGCTCTGACCTCCCTACCATCGAGTGAATCTATCGCAGTCGCTGCCTCAAAAAGGCTGGCAGCATCATCAAGGACCCACACCATCCTGGCCACACACTCATCTCCCCACTACCTCAGGTAGAAGGTACAGGAACCTGAAGACTGCAACGTCCAGGTTCAGGAATAGCTACTTCCCCACAGCCATAAGGCTATTAAACTTGGCTCGGACAAAACTCTGAACATTAATAGCCCATTATCCGTTTATTTGCACTTTATCAGTTTATTTATTCATGTGTGTATATACGTATATAATGGTATATGGACACACTGATCTGTTCTGTAGTCAATGCCTACTATGTTCTGTTGTGCTGAAGCAAAGCAAGAATGTCATTGTCCCATCAGGGACACACGACAATAAACTCTCTTGAATCTTGAATCTTGTATCTCTAAACTAAACATTAACACAGCCACCTTCATTACCAGCCAACACAGTCAATACTTCCACCAGTCACAGCTGCGATTCTGACATCCACCCCAATTTTACATTCTCACTTTATAATCAATTAGGTTTCAAGTTCTCTTTTATTTCACAGTAAAGCACTTTTTATTGCTGCTTATTAAACTGAAACATGAGAGGAGTTGTATTGTTTCTTAAGGGCAGGGATGAGAGAAATGCCATCTCTCTAAACCATTGGTCAGGTCCAGGAAGAATCGTACCAACAACTAGAGAGCTGTCCTGAACTACCATACACCTCGCTGGAGATCCTCGGACTATCTTTGATGGGACTTTACTGGATATGATCTTGCACTAAACGTTACTCACTTTATTTGTAGGAAAGAACTGCAGATGCTGGTTTAAATCAAAGTTAGACACAAAATGCTGGAGTAACTCAGCGGGACAGGCAGCATCTCTGGAGAGAAGGAGTGGGTGACGTTTCTTCGGACTGAAGAAGGGTCTCGACCTGAAACGTCGCCCATTCCTTCTCTCCAGAGATGTTACTTTCTCTTTGCTTTCAAGAGAGAGCTAGATAGGGCTCTTAAAAATAGCAGAGTCAGGGGATATGGGGAGAAGGCACTGATTGGAGGTGATCAGCCATGATCACATTGAATGGCGGTGCTAGCTCGAAGGGCCAAATGGCCTCCTCCTGCACCTATTGTCTATTGTCTATTGTCAGCTGTCCCGCTGAGTTACTCCAGCGTTTTGTGTCTACTTCCCGTTATTCACTTTATTCCCTTTATCCTGTGTCTGTACACTGTAAACAGCTCGATTGTAATCATGTATTGTCTTTCCGCTGACTGGAGAGCACGCAACAAAAGCTTTTCACTGTACCTCGGTACACGTGACAATAAACTGAACTCAACTACTAAACTCAAAAGATTGCTGTTTCTTTGCTTCAAGTGAAAGGGCCAGCCCATACACACCGTCTGAAGACCTGCTAAGGGGATTACAACACGCTGCCTTAGTTTAGAGAAACAGCACAGAAACAGGCCCTTCGGCCCACTGAGTCCACGCCAACCAGCAATTGCGCACACGAATACTATCCCACACACACTAGCAACAATTTACCATTTTTGCATTACAACATTAACCTGCAAACCTGTACGCCTTTGGGTTTCTACACAAGATTGCAGCATCTGTAGTTCCTTCAGTTTAATTGATTTTATTGTCACGCGCACTGAGATACAGTGTAAACTGCTCACCACCTGCAGAAAGACAATACATGATTACAATGAGCCATCCACAGTGTACAGATACAGGATAAAGGGAATAACATTCAGTGCAAGGTAAAGCCGGCCAAGGCCAATCAAGGATAGTCCGAGGGTCACCAATGAGGTAGATAGTAGTTCAGCGCTGCTCTCTGGTTGTGGTGGGATGGTTCACTTGCCTGATAACAGCTGGGAAGAAACTGTCCCTGAATCTGGAGGTGTGCGTTTTCACACTTCTGTACCACTTGCCCGATGGGAGAGGGGAGAAGAGGGAGTGGCGGGGGTGAGACTGGTCCTTGATGATGCTGCTGGCCTTGCCGAGGCAGCGTGAGGTGTAGATGGAGTCGATGGGAGGGAGGCTGGTTCGTGCGATGGTCTGGGCTGCATCCACAATTCGCTTCTGTCGATTTGTTAAGTGGGTTAATTCTTGAAGGCTTTTTGAAGGCGAGGAAGGCTTGTTTTTGCCATAATTGACACATGGACTATCTTGTTGCATTGTGAGATCAGAGAGAACAGCTATCCACCCTCCGTGATAATTCAGCAGCATTGAAAGTTTCCTCTCATGTCCCTTGCTTTAAAACCAATGCAGTGGTTGGATACAAGCTGTGCAATGTTAGCAAGGAATGTCAGCATGATCATATCAAATTCCCTAGTCTGATAATTTAACAAGAGCAATTTGCTTTTATATAATATTTGTTATGCTCTATACTGTCCTAAGGCACTTCATGGGATTATAATCAGATCAAATTTGACAGTGAACCAGAGACATTTAGAGTTAGGACCAAACCCTGGTTAAAGTCACAGAGTGATACAGTGTGGAAACAGGCCCTTCAGCCCATACTGGCCAACAGGTCCCAGCTACACCAGTCCCACCTGCCTGCATTTGGTCCAAATCCCTGCAAACTTATCCTATCCATGTACCTGTCTAACTGTTTCTTAAACGCTGGGATAGTCCCAGCCTCAACGACCTCCCCTGGCAGATTGTTCCATACACCCACCACCTTTTGTGTGAACAAGTTAATCAAATTCCTATTAAATCTTTCCCCCTCACCTTTAACCTATACCCTCTGGTCCTCAATTCACCTACTCTGGGCAAGAGACTCATTTACCCAAACTATCCCTCTGATGATTTTATACCCCTCCATAAGACCACCCCTCATCCTCCTGTGCTCCAAGGAATAGAGACCCAGCCTGCTCAACCTCTCCTTGTAGCTCATACCCTCTAGTCCTGGCAACATCCTCGTAAATCTTCTCTGAACCCTTTCCAGCTTGACAGCATCTTTCCTGTAACACGGTGCCCGGAACGGAACACAATATTCTAAATGCGGCCTCACCAACATCTTACACAACTGCAGCATGACCTCCCAACTTCCACACTCAATACTCTGACTGGTGAAGTGTGGAGTCTTATGGAGATGGAGAGGTTTAGAGGACATGAGAGTAGAGCTACCAGAGTTCACATCAGCCACAGTGAAGACTGATATGATTTCATAAAAGGGAGAGGAGCTTTTCTCCACGAATAACTGCCCACCAAAGTTTCATATAGCATGGAACTGGTCCTTCGGCCCAACAGGTCCATG